>SKCR01022992.1:0-136960 GCA_019454045.1 Zanthoxylum bungeanum | reverse complement strand
TATTATACATTTAAAATTACATGCTTAACATATATCAAAATAGCAACGAACATACAACTTCATTTGCATATTACATTCAGGAAGACACAAGCACAAATATTAACCATACAAGCACACATATGGGCACTTTTCCAAGTGGTACGTGGAATTGTATCCCAAGTACAGACCGCACTACCGTCCATTCGGAATCGGCTACGGAATTTACGTCTGGGTTTCCATCCTATATACCGCAAGAAATAATACTCAAATGTTATCACGGCATAAGCATATGAACTGTAATACATTAACATATTTGTATTCATGCATGTGGGGATAGCTACTAGGAAAACTATGCATGAAATCTAATGAAGAGGACTCAATTCAGTGGGTGCGCGTTCGTGTAGCGTTCGTAAACGTGTTCGAACGGTAAACAGAAGGTTCGCGTTCGTATAACGTTTGATAACGCATTCGAACGGAAATGAAACAGAATGCTCACGTTCGTATGGCGTTTGTGAACGCGTTCGAACGGAAATAAAACAGAATACTCACGTTCGTGTGGCGTTTGTGAACGCGTTCGAACGGAAATGAAACAGAATGCTCACGTTCGTATGGCGTTCGTGAACGCGTTCGAACATAAATAAGACCTGATGCATGACAAGGCAAAATACATGTGCGTTCGAGTTGCGTTCGTAAACATGTTCGAACGGGAACAGACCGATGCATAAAATGGGACGCAATACATAAACGCCAAAATAAAGGGGCGCAGCGAAGTACTGCCGTAAAGGTGGCCTTTTGGGGCTCTTGATTTCTCAAAGAAATGACCTTTATACCAACATACTAAGCCCATGCGCTCGACTGAATCATGCATACAAAGAATTAAAAGCAATAATATTAAACATAGTGTGCCCGATTGAACGTATCTTATATCCAACCGAACACACATCAACCGGCGCGGCAAAGCATCGTGGTAAAGGGCTTTAGCCCCTCCCCATAGGGGATCTCACATCGCACTTACTAAGCCCATGCGCTTGGTTGAATCATGCATACGAAAATAAAGACAATCATATCAAACCAAGTATGTCCGATTGAACGTATTTCGCATTCAACCGAACACACATCAATCGGTGCGGCAGAGCATCGTGGTGAAGGATTTTAACCCTCCAATTAGGGAACCTTTCATCGCACTTACTAAGCCCATGCACTCGATCGTATCATGCGGGAATAGACAACATGCAGAATTTAAATAACAAGAATTAAATAAACCAAAACAACACAAAACAAGAGAATGTGCCGTTTACTCAAGTGGTACGTGGAGTTGTGTCCCAAGTACAGACCGCACTACCGTCCATTCGGATTCGGCTACGGAATTTACGTCTGGGTTTCCATCCTATATACCACAAGAGGCGACACTCTTCCATTCATCCAACACCCACAACACACATCGTACACACAACAAATGCCACAAATACAGAAAATGTAATCAAAATAAATAACCAGAAATTAAATAAGAATAAGTGTGAAAGATACCCTCAGGTCTAACCTTTTAAGCTGTCTCTCGGACTTGCGTTCCACGAAGATCGAAAGGGGGGTAAAGCTCCGCAACTTTTCTGGTTCACTGGTTTGCCTCTTCCTTCGCTGTTCGGCCGCTCAAGCTACTGTTCCGACTCCGTTTTGCTGCTGTTTCCTTGTGTTTTTGCTGCCGCTTCCTCTGTGTCCTCCGCTTACTGTTTGTGGACTGTTTTGATATTCTTTTTGGTGTGGTTTTGTGTGGTTATTTCAAGGATTATAAGTGTAGTTTATGTTACTGTTTTAAGGGGTTTTAAGGACTGTTTTGGTGTGGTTTAGGCTGCTGTATTTTGTGTGATTTTCGGTGGTGGTTAGGGGTTGTTTTGGTGTAATTTTCGATGGTGTGAGGGTAAGGATCAAGGGAGTGATATGCTTGTGATGTCTAGTATTTCTTACTATAATTCTTGTGTGAATTGTGTGTATGAGCTAGAGAGATTGGAGAGGAGGGATGGCTAGGTTAGAGGTTGTTTATATAGAGAAGGGCTAGGGCTTCACCTTGTCTCACAAGGAAGAGATTTGCTTCCAAATTAGGAGAGATGAGAAAGGTATACACAAGATTGAGGGGGGACAAAATATTTTAAGTTAGGAAGTTGTAATATTTAATTTGTGTTGGTTTAGGAATACAAATATTTTAGATTGGTAATTATCTTATTAGATTAGGAAGTCAAATATATGATTGGCTTTAATTGGTTATGATTAATTTTAATTAGGTGTATCTTCTTTTTAGTTTTAGTATATAATATATTTAATTTGTCTAAGTTAGGCATGATTTTATTTTATGTTTTATTTAATTGGTAAATGATTTAAATATTTTATTTAATGTTTAATATTTATTTATTTAATTTGGGATGTGTTTTATGGGCTTTGGGGGGCTAAATGGGCTGGGGTGCGAGGCTAGCAGCAAAACCAGAAATACCGGCTCTGTTCGAACGCCTACTCGAACGCGTCACGAACGTCCGCAATCTGCACGAGGTTCGAACGAAGTAACGAACGCAGCACCAACGAAGACAGTGAACTTGTGGAATGAACTTGATGACATACTTATTCCGAATTTCCCCTTCCGACCTCCGTTTCCCGCAATATCCTTAACTAAAAAGGTAGTGCCTCCAATTGAGACTCATCATCGGGTTTCACATGCGAAAATGCAATGCCTACTGGTACTAGGGATAAGTTTCTAATATATAGAGAATATGAGCTACAAGTTAAGGGTTATACAGACTCCGACTTTCAGAGAGATCCAGATGATAGAAAATCTACATCATGATACATAGTTACCCTTAACAGTGGTGCGATTAGTTGGCATTTTTCAAAGAAAGGCTCAACAACTGATTCCACCACTGAGGCGAAATTTATAGCGGCTTCAGAAGCTGTTTGGATTAGAAATTTTATCACAGAACTTAGCATTGTGCCTAGTATTGCGGATTCGATCCCATTGTACTGTGATAATAACAGAGCCATCGCGTAGGCTAAGGAGCCGAGGGTTTATTCCATGTCTAAACACGTGGAAAGGAAATACCGCGTAATTAGAGAGATTATTGAACGAAAAGACATAATGGTCTTGAAGGTTCAAGGACAAGACAACATAGCAGACCCGCTTACTAAGGCCTTACCTCCTAAGTTATTCGATAAACATGTGAAGGAGATGAGACTGTTGTACTATCCAGATTGGCACTAAGCAAGTGAGAGTTTGATGGAGTTGGTGCTTAGAGTGCCAATCCGAATTGTATATTTTATTATTTATTAATAAAATAACTATATTTTTCATTTTATACCTTATTAATGGTATTATCATTATGGGTATTAGATTGATGTATAGATATGTTAAGAATGACATTGATCTTATAATAGTCTTGACACTAGGTGTAAACTATTCTTAAAGTAAATATTTCTAGCCGTTGATTTTGGAATACGGTCGAATTCCTATAACCTGGAAGACGAGCACATGTCGTATATTGGAATTGGAGTTCCAATGGTTTAACCCGATGTACCATGAGTTTTGGAAACTCGTATAGACATGTGGGTATTTTTTTAAGCGAATACTGAATGACTCACAGACGATTCCTAATAGTTGGATGTACACACCACTGTCAATAGGAATCTCCTCGAGTCGATTAGTCATTTGAATATAGGATACCATTGATTTTGTGTGAAATCCTCCACACTTTGATGCCATGTATGTCAGAAACATTTCATGGTCTAGCCTCTAGATGTTCGTTGGGTGTGGACCGATGCACTCAGTAATCAAGTGCGAAGCAAGATATGATCTGTTGGCCCGTATGTGTACCATAAGGGGTTTTGGTATCCATGTTAGTAAAGTCATGATTCTTAAAGCTTTGGCCAAAGTTGATCAACTGGGTGGATCGCATCAGTTATGAAGAGTCGTGGACATGTCGACATGAGATGTGCGCCTTGGAAACTTGATGGTGTATTCTATGTTTCCTAAGCACAACTCAGATAGCCTATGACGGAGGGATTGTTAAACATATGTGATGACATCGACTTGTATAGTTCATAAAGATCGTTCGTGTTCTTCGCTAATTCGGAAGTGGTCGAATTATGTACATATTAGCTAGGCTTATATGACGAACGTGTTTGAACTTAGAGAGTCCCAATATGAAGTGTGTTCGTTGAGCACTTGGTAGCCGATTAATTTTGATAAAAGATAATATTCGATATTATAATTATCAACTATGATAATCAAGTGTTATTGGATAATATTGATTATTTACTTTGACCTAATTGGATTAATTGGATTAATTCAATAATTACATAAGAGCTTAATTATAAAATCATAATTATCTCTACCATTTGAGGATATTATGGTAATTGTAAGTATGTAATAATAATAGTTTTGGCTTGATTTAATTGAATTAAATCAAAGTAGAAAACATTTAACTAATATATTTCTTAATCATTGGCTTGATTTAATTGGATTAAATCAAAGTGGGAGACAATGGAGATTAGTCACGCCTAATTATACATATTTGGACAAATTAGATTAAGCCCACTTAAAAGTTGATTACAACTTTTATTAATTAAAAATTGTCTAATTTTTTCTATAAATAGCAAGCTTAAGGAATGTTTTATTTACAAGTAAAATAATAAGTATGAGCATAAGCAAAAGCTTGAGTAAGCTATACACAAGTAATAATTGAGAGATTAGCTAAGTTAGAGAAGTGTTTAGAGAAGCTTCTGAGGTCTCTACAATATTTCATCTAAGAGAAATCAAGATTGGATCTTGAAGTGAATCTTGTTATCATTGGAAACAAGATTGGATCTTGGAGGTAAGCTTGCACACCTTAGAGGTTCTCCAACCATTTCAGAGGTGGATTGGATCTTGCATCAAGCTTACTAGGTAATGTTTGATCTTCTCCTAAGCTATGTTCATTTATGTATTAGATGCATGATCATATAACTTAATGTTGAAATAAGGCTAATCAATTGTGTTATGATACTTTAGAAGAATAAACACAACATGCTTATGAATTAGGTCAAAGATGTTCATGTTGGACATTGACAAATTAATAAGAGTTTGAAACTCTAGATTAAAGCTTAGAGTTATGACTACCATTTTAAAATCATTTGACCATCTTTGGGTGACCTAGAATTGTTCATGAGATATTTCTTATTGGGATTCTATTTTGGGTTGAAATTTGATTCAAAGAAACGCATATATATATATATATATATATATATATATAATTTATATATGTTTAATTCATAAAATACAATATTTTATTTTTGAAGTGTTTTTGGAACTCTGGCAGCAGTATTCTAAGCATGTTGTGCAGACAGCATGTATTCACCTCAGTTGATAACTCGGGTCCGGGGAGTTGTATTTTTATCCGGTTTTTATCTCGAATTATTTCTGATTTTCCCTAAAACACTTGAAAAATAAAATATTTTATTTTATTAATTTTAAAAATACACACATGCTAGATATCCACGGGTTAGACCCACTTCCGCTGCGCGGGGCACCGATCCGACCCTAGGGGTTCCACAACTGCCCCAATAGTTTTAACATTTAGTGCCCTAAGGCCAACTGGTCTAGGAGTCACTAGCTCAAAGCTTGTTACATGGGTTAAAGAGAAAGCTTAAGGAAATCAGACACTTCTTCTTTTTAACATCTGAGATTTGAGCAATTAAGTCTATAGGGGTGTCTTAACACCTAGTGCACTAAGCCAACTGATTTGGGAGTCACTGGCCCAAAGCTCGCTACAAGGATTGAAGATGTATTATTATTTAAAAAAATGTATTTATAAATAAATTTTCATTGCCAAAAATGTGTGAATTCTTATATAATTTTAGGATAAAAATATTACTCTTTTTTTTTCAAAAGACCTGTGATTATTGTGGGTACAATGAATTGATTGATACTTTATCTTATGGGTGTATGGTAGAAGGGTAAAAAGTACATGAGAATTTGTTTATTTGATTATTGAGAAAGAAAGAAAACAATTACTAACTTTGATAAGAATTTTTTTTTAAGTTTTCGCTTAAATTACTAAGGACTAGTAATAAGCTGGTTGGAGGTGTGATGAACACTAAAAAATGCACATTTATTAAAAGAAAAATCAATTATTTTACACGTGTAGTCTCATTTATCCCATTAATTTTGCATATTAATTAAATTTATGTTTTATATATTTTTATTGTGGTTTTTATTTTTTATGTAGGTGAAATAATACTTTGGATGCATATCTAGAAAAATGGACTTGACATTTGGATTTTGGAGGCTAGAAATTTATTAGGGTGTTCTAACAGTGTACACTTTCGGAAATTCCAACCATGTACAATGTTCATATTTTGGCCATAACGTTTTACTCTAATATCAAATTAAGGTGATTCAAGTTTTATATGAAAGAAGACTCAAAGATCTACAACTTTGATATTCATCAGATTTACAAATTCTGAAGTTTTCAAGGCAGAAATTGATGAAAAATTCAAAATATGTTATATGTAATATTTAAAGATAAAAACAAGAAGAAAAAAAATATGAAAGGTGGGAATTGACATCCAGCTTTCGGTGGATTGTCAATTCCCACCAATTTTACAATATGTAAATTGCTTTTGCAATTTTCAAATTGCATGAGAGGGTGTTGAGCCCTCTACTAAAATAGAGGTGCTTGGCACCTTAAGAAATCACTCAGATTTCCATAGTTTTCTCTGAAAATTTATGCATTTCTAGCTCTTGTGTGTTTTATATTTTTAAAGATTTCTTGTAATTTCTTTTTTCTTTCAATAATAAAATTATGTGTGTTTTTATTTAAAATTATGAGTAGCTAATTTCTTTTTACTGGGGTAAAGGGTGATGTTTTTAATATGAAAATTTAGATTAATCTCACTTATATTATAATATATAAATTATAATCTAATGATTAATATTTAATTTAAATCTGAATTAGTTATTAACAAACTTTGTTACCGCCTATATGGCTGATTTTATTTATTTGGCATAATTGAGTACCTAACTGGACTTGTTATAGACAAAGTTATCTCCGCCTTTATGGCTGGTTTTATTTGTTTTGGCATAATTAATTCCTGAAATAAATTAATTGGGTAACAATGACAATTTACATATTATAAAAAGTGATATTTCAAAATTTGAAATATTAAAAGTGGATCCCCCAACCCCAATATTTTATTTTATTATTGCAGTTTAAATTAAAATTTCCAATCACTTCAAACAATCCGGCCTTTTTATTTTTCACTCAAATTATTATTTTATTTTACTAAATCTATTCCCCGTGGATCGACCCTGGTCTTACTGTGTTATTTTATTACTTCGACACTCTTATACTTGAGAGTAAAGAATCACTTTTTGAGCATGTCACTATCCTCTATGTATTTGTTATGCCAATCAATTATTTCTCAATTTCTTAGTTTATAAGTCAAGAATCCTTAAATATTCTACTCTCTCTCCTGAGTGCCAAGTGAAAATATTATTAATTACCGATTTTGATATCCATATAAAAATAAGTAATGAACAATTCATTACCTTCTGTGATTCTTTGGTAATGACTTCAAATGAATTATAGGCCTCCCAAACTCTATAAAATTCCTAAGTTATATTTTCTAGATCTTATTCAAAATCTCCTCTCTCGAGTGATAGATTCTAAACATGGAATTATCTAATTTGTGGCCAACAAACCAGAAGCATTAAACACAAAAAATTTAAATAAACTAAATTAAAACTTTATAATAATTAATTGGCAATCAAACACATAGGTTTCAAGCATAGGCTACATCATCCCGTAGAATAATAAAATTAGTTCATGACTAAATAGAAAAACAATTAAATCTGAGTCAAGAACATATTGGAAATCATTAGAGTTTAAAGAAAGAAACTAGAAGATAAAACTCGAATCGAATCTATTTTCTTCGGACATCACCGTCTTCGTCTCCTCTTGTCGCTCTTCAGTTTTCTCCTTGGATATCTCTAAATTATGTGTTTTGAGCTCTCTAGTTGTGTATTCTTCTCATTTCTAGGGTCTTAGACGCACTATGTATTTATAGGGAAGTGATGGAGTCACTCTGCATGTAGAAAATGGATTCCTAGTCTGAAAATTATTTGGGGCGTCGCGATGCCAGAAGTGGCATCACCACGGCAGCTTTTCTAGATAAACTAATGCTTTCTTTATATCTGGTGGCGTCGCTTTGCATATTCTTTGTATTAGGTGTTTTGTCACTGTCTTGATGGTCGGCAGTTGACTGCGTTATTTTTGCATCTTTTACCATAATCTTTGATTAGATATTTTGTCATGGAATGCCAAAGGGGGAGATTGTTAGTTCCATATTTGTTGGAAATATCCATCACAAAACAAGTTTAATTGAGTTCTAATGAGTCTTGAAGATATCGATACAATTGGACAAGTATTTGGACGAAATCAGATGAAGCTGTCAGGGTTTTCATTCGTGATGTGTTTTTGTTTGGGTTCGAATGCTCGACGTTCGTGGTTCGTTTGAGTGGACGTTCGAACAAAAGCTTTCAGAGGTTTCACGTTCGATGTACGTTAGAGTCACGTTCGAACGAAACTATCTAGAGGCTTCGCGTTCATTGTGCGTTCGTCTGGACGTTCAAACGGATTTGCAGAACAGCTCGCGTGCGTCACGCGTTATTAAGGGGTTTGAACGCCCGTGCGCAACTGGGTTATTTTAGACACGTTTTTCAAGGCTTTTCATGACTAGGAAAATCATATCTTTGCCTTACCTAACCAGTGTTGGAACCATATTATTCAGAGCTTAAAAATTTATTATTTCAACATTCTTGATAAATCACCTGGAAGACTTCATCGTTTCTCCGGTCTTCTTTATTTTGGTGAGGTTTCTTGATCGACCACAACACAGAAAAATAACTCTAACCCAATTTCCTAAGTCTTCAGAGTTCTTTAGGAGGAAGATTGGTAGTCGAAGTTCTAGCGTTGCGAGTGCGTTGGGTTGATCCACTTAGAGACTTCATAATTTCTAGAGAAGGCCGCTTGGTGCAGGTTTGAGAAGTTCTTCGAGTTATTACAATCCTGAGGTATTCGAGTTGGTGAGATTGTCACAATAAGTCCTATACTATCACTGTAAATTTTCTAATATATAGTGGATTTGGCTGGTAGCCTATATACCCGAAGTGATTTTGTACTCGTGAGAGTTTTTCATTTCGTCAACAAAATCTTTATGTTGATTATTTGTTTCTTTGATTTATTACTTTATTTATATTTACTTTAAACTTAAAGGTGCATGTTCATATTTCATAGAAACCGCAATAAAGACATGTTTTAAATTATTGTGTTTAATTCTACGTAAGATCTGAAACTTAGGACAAAATCGAATTTTCAATATTTTTTTCATTGCCCACAATCACAAATAATTTGTTTCTGCTTATCCATAGAACATGGAAATAAATTAAATGTTTCATCTTATAAACACTAGCTTTTATTAGAAGGAGAGAGTTCTAAAAAAGAGTAAATTAAGGAGAAATAATAGAATTTGCATTAATGATAACCTTTGAAATAAGGAGAAAGTAAGGATTATATGAGAATGAATAATAGAGTTTTCTTCTTCTCGGCTTTTATAAGGCATTTGTTACCTATTAGTAAATTTCCACATAAAATCATTGAATAAGACATTAATTATAGAAATTAACGTCTTCGCGCAGGAAATTGGTGAGATTTAAGGAGAGATCTCCTTTTGCTTCAGAAATATATATATATAGATACATAGTTAAAAATAATAAATCTCCTGAAATACAAAAGCTCCCCTCCAAAAGAATATCAATACCGAATGCATATAATATAACTCAAATACAGGCAAGAGGTAATCAAAAAATCCGATGATCATCATCAACGTCAAGCGAGTGGGGATGCTAAAATGACGGCCATTAATAGGTAGAAAGAAAAAAAGAGTAAGAACAATGGAAATTCAAGAAAAAAAAAACTGAGACAGGATATGAAAAATGTCTAGAGGAGGAAGCATAGCACCGCCCATCCGAACACCATGCTCGCAACCATCTTCTCTATAGACCACAGCTTCGCCATGTCACTCTGCTTTCAAAATTTCGCAACATAAATTCACATAATCAACCATAACTGATCGCAAACATCATGTTTTTTTTTTTTTTTTAAAACATAGACTACATATCATATGACGGTACAAGTGGCGCGATTAAAAAAATTAACTAAAAGAAATACATCGTAGAAAAAAATTTATATGGGATAGACTCGATAAGTGTTAATCGTTAATTTTCTCTCTATTGGTTAAGCTCAAATTTTTGTGTATCTATATCAAAGTATTAATAATTCGAACGTAACACGTCATCTGTATGCCCATTCAACCATATTCTTCACATAACTATATTCCCCACTAAAACTGCGTGTACATGACAAATGTGATTGATGATCAAGGAACTATAGGGGTAGTAACATAAAATACCAAATTTCAATAAAGATTCGAGATTTCATATCATTTAGAATGAGATTCTAAATAATTTTTTAAAATAAAAATCATGTTCAAATACATTACAAATTATCTCCCTATATAAAAAATTAAGTCGAGATTCAGATATAAAAAACATCTCAAACTCTAATGTCAAATTATTATATTCGAAACGATTTTTTGGTCGAGTTCAAAAATCGTTAATGGATTTGACAAATCCTGGTCTATGCAACCTGTAGATCAAATCTACTAGTCATACATACGTGGGTCTGGGTATACATGGCAATGGGTCGGGCCGGGCTTGGGCTTATCAAAGCAAAAAAAAGCCCGGGCCCCGGAAAAGCCCAGTCCGGGTGTCTTTCGGGCCAGGCCGACCCTTTTAAAAAAAAAAAAAATTAAAAACATAAAAATACAAAATACATTCACACTATATGCAAAGATAATTCACAAATAAATCAAAAATTTCATCAATAAATTAACAATTTAAATGCTACAAATAAATAAAAATGCTATAAACATATTATAATATATATATATATGTTTTTTTTTTTAATTTTGGCCCGGGCTGGACCGGGCCCGAGCCAAAAATGATAAGCCCGGCTCGAACCCGAATCCTAATCGGGCTTACCATTCTAGGGCCCGGCCCTTATTGAGTCCTTGGGTTTCCGTGCCTCGTGTTCCCCACCACTAGACTGTACATTTCTGCTAGCTGTCATTACTTATCACACCCCCACCACCACATTCTTTACCTTTTCATTTGCTATATTATTATTATTTGTGGCTATGTTCGACATAATTGCTTCGAAACGCGTGCAAGCAAAAAAAAATCTCCTACGGTCAATTTCACTTTAAGTACCCGGGGTTTAGTTTACTAGATCCTTACAGCTGTCCAGATTTGCCCAGATTCACGTAGACACAAACCAGTAAAAAAAATAAGCACGAGCAAAACCAGTTCACGTTAGAAAACTCACATTATTTCCACTATTACGCGCCTAAACGACAAGACGACCGGCTCACATTAACAAAACTAGACAAGATGCTTGACGGTTAAAGCTGTTAAGTATACTACTGAACTGAAGCGGGCACGGGCAAAGATCTAATACTGTAAGAACAATGCAGCTAAATCGGAACATCAAGGATCAGGTAATAATTAATTAAAAATGGTGAATCTTTACTTACGTCGTCCGTGGTCACCTGAGCGGGACCGGGAGAGATTGTAGCGAGACTGGGTGATGGAGCTCCGGTTGGCGGAGCTGGCGGGCTGGACGTAGGAGATGGTGCAAGAGTTGGCTTCTTCTTCTTGCTGGGTGCCGGAGCTGGAACTGCAGCCGGTGGAGATGCGAGAGGAGCTGGCGGTGGGGTGGCTGGAGGTGGAGATGCTGGTGGTGGGGTCGCGGGGGGAGGGGTCGCCGGAGGTGGAGATGCTGGTGGTGGGGCTGCAGGGGGAGGGGTCGCCGCAGGTGGAGATGTCGGTGGGAGAGTGGCGGGCGGTGGGGTTGCTGGGGGAGGAGAAGCGGGATGCGGGGTGGCCGGAGGAGGAGCGGAGGCCGGAGTAGGGGTGGCTTGTGGAGGAGGAGAGGAGGTCACCGGAGGTGGAGATGACGTGGGTGGAGGAGAGGCGGAGTTTGGCGGCGGAGTAGTTTGTGTTGGAGGAACTGGGGTTGCTGTCGGTGACGTGGCGGGAGACTGGCCTCCGACGCCGGCGACAACAATGCATATTAATACAACGAAAATGCTTGATTTATGATCCATCTTTTACTATCTTGCGCACCTTTTATCTTTCTCTCTCTGCTTAACCTGCGCGCTCCTGAACCACTGTGTAGCGAAGCGAGGACCAGAGGTGATATTATTATATAAATGGAAGGAAGGTTCTGTGTTAGAGGGTCCCACTAACGGTTACCAAACAGATCTGCGACGTCTGATTTGTGGGGGCGCGATTGATGGATGATCTGGAGCCACGTGGCGTGGTAAAATAGTTAGTTACAGGGTTTTGGACCGTTGATTTTTAATGATTTTAATTCGGATGGTAATTGATGATGATAATTGATACTTTGTTAGTTGCCATCATTTTTATTTTTGTGTTGTGCCCACATTTTTGGTTGCTTTAAATATTAAATTTGTTGAAAATAATTATGATGCAGGGCATTGCGTTCATAAATAAAGGAGAGAGAGTTTAATGCTTGTAACCAACCATAAATTTTGAAGTTATATATTATAATTATATATTTCTGTCTTGTACTTTACTATGAGTTTTTTTTTTTTTTTTTTTTTTTTTTTTTTTTTTTTTTTTTTTTTTAAAAACAAAAATTATACATTTCAAAATTTGTAATTTAGATATATACACCTAAATTATATCGAAGCTATTTTGAAAAAATATATATATATCTTTATCGTTGATATTGGAGAATTTGGACTCTTTTTTCTACGTATAAAACGAAAGTGAATTATTGATAGTTCATTGAATAACAAAGTTTCTTCAATGATGTCAAACTTAAGAGTTCTCGACAAGATTACTAGCTGGCAACATAAATTTTTCTCGAGTGGTGGAAAGGAAATTCTTATTAAAGCTGTAACACAAGCAGTACCAACTTTTGTGATAAGTGTTTTTAAGATACCTATAGGGTTTGCGAGGATATACAAAAAGTTGTTGCGAGGTTTTGGTGGGGATCTATTGGGCAATGTGAGAGAGTCTAAGTCAGACGAAAAGTAGATGAGGTCTTGGCTTTAGAGAACTACTTCCTTTTAATCAAGCACTAGTGGCAAAACATGGGTGTAGAGTAATTCAATTACCAGAATCTCTAGTGGCTTGGGTCTTAAAGGAAATACACTATAAACACTCTGACTTCATGAATACAAAGATTAGCTCTAACCATTCTTTTGTTTGGAGGAGTATAGTGTGGGGACGATAAGTTCTTAATAAGGGATGCAGATGGAGAATTGAGAATGGCAGTCAAGTGGCGATTAATAAGGACAATTGGATCCATAGGCCTTCAACTTTCAGACCAATATTGAAGCCAGACCCAAGATGCAACAGTTGTTGAACTGATAGTGGCATGAAACAAATGGAATGAAAAGCTGATAAAGGAAAAGTTTAATGAGATTGATGCAGAATCAATTCTAGAGATTCATATTCCTAAGAGACCAAGACCAGATCACATTATTTGGCACTATGATAAGAAATGTCAATATCTAGTTAAGGGTGGTTATCAGATAGCTCTGAACATGAAGCACCCAGACCTTCCTACCGAGTCTGCATCGGCTAGTAATCAGTGGAGCATCATTTGGAATCTTAACATCCCAGAAAAAATAAAAATTTTCATATGGAAAGTTGCCAAAAATCTATTATCATCTGCTGCGAACTTGTGGAAGAAGAAGATCTCGCATGAACCGATTTGTCTGTCTTGCAAATCTGGAATAGAGAGCATTGATCATGTGCTCATATCATGCAAAATAGCAAAGAAAGTTTGGAAAATTACTCATTTTGATCAGAGTATACAAGACGCCTCATGCCAAGATATCTGGACTGTATTGGATCGACTGGCCAGAAAATATAGCAAAACAGATTTTAAAATGATGGCTGCAATGTTTTGGGCAATCTAGCAAGTCAGAAACAAGAGAATTTTTGAAGGAAAATTGGAAGGATCTTGGGGGTAGCTGCAAGGACAGAAGCTTTGGTAGACTCATACAGAAGGGTAATGCATCTGGACACAAGCTACAACACAAGATCAGATAGGGCTACCAAGAAGTCTTGGAACCCCCTACATTTGGGTGGTACAAGATAAATGTTGATGCGACTACCAATTTAGAGAATCAGTTGTCTGAGTTGGGAGCTATTATTAGAGTCTGGAAAGCTATAATTGCAACGACAGCCATTAAAGTGTCAAAATTTTATGGAGATGTGCTTTATGTTGAAGCTGAGGCAGTAAGATGGGGCATGCAACTAGCGGAGCAGGTAGGACTGAATTTGATTGTTGTGGAATCGAATGCTCAGGGAGTTGTGGATCTGATTAACAATAGGTACAACAACATTACAGAAGTGTTTTAGGTAATTTATGAAAATGGTGAAACATGTAGACATTTTTGAGGATTTAGATGTTCTTATATTTCCAAAAATTGTAATGTTGCTGCTCATTCCTTAGCTAAGTTAGTGATAAAAAATATTGAAACTATTGTATGATTGGATTCCTTTCCAGCAGAAATCATGTACCTTATCAATAATAGAGGTTAATGACAAGTGATACTTTCCTTTCAAAAAAAAAAAATAACAAAGTTATTAACTTGTAAAATTCATTTTTGTACATCAGTATTAAATTTTTAGATTGGCCAATGTGTTTACACTTTACACTAACATTGCTTAAATTCAAAATAAATCCTAGTAAATATTTTGGACCAATGTCATAAAATAGTAAAATTTGAGTTGTTTTCTCCCCAAAATCAACATGTCCAGCAAAAACACACAAAACCGTAAAGTTAAAATAGCAATCAAAATTTGGTAGTTGCTGCTAGTATAATTGCTAAGATTATTTATAAAGAAGAGATTTTTTTTTTTTAGATGGAGAATATAATTTTTTAAAAATAGCAATTGTAGGAAATTCTTTAACATTGCATGTATTTATAGGGAATTAAAATATATAATTCTTTAATGAGAAAAGACACAACCCTTTGGATTGAATGGTTATTATCTTTTAATGAGAAATGACATAACCCCTTGGATTAGAAGAGTTACTTGAAGGATTATAACTCTTAAATGATTATATACATTGACATAAAGATATATTTACAAAGACATCCATCTATGTCCATAAAAAGGGGTCAATGGGTTCTCATTTCAGATATTCATTATTCATTTTTCCCATTTGTCCATATGCATAATTAGAGAGTCTAACCAAGAATAAAAAAAGAGTTTCCACCATTTTTAAATTTGTAAATCTTGATTCAAGGAGTGTCTATTTTTATCAAGAAGCAACCAAGTATCTTGGGAGAACATTAGCCAAGAGATCGGTAAGTTCTTAAAGACAGAGATTTCTCGACTTGGTTTGAAGTTTTCATCTTTTACAAAAATATTTTACAGGTTTTTCTTAAGACATTGAGTTTTTATTTTGATTTATGGTTTGCATGTTTTTGCTTAAATTATGAATGTTAAAAGTGATAAATAACACATCCCGCCAACGAACTTAAGAACTTATTAACTTATATGTGTTATTTATTCTAATTTATGTATGTATTATTCATCTTTTGCTTTGAAAATGAGTTCTGTACATGAAATTTACATAAAGGCGTTTGAACGCCCGTTGAACACGAACGAAACATGCAATGTTCCGTATTTTCGTTTGAACGTGGTGATGAATGTCACTCGAACGCGAGCTCTCTAGAAGGGTTCGTTCGAACGACAATCGCTACACGAACATGAACTCTCTGCAAAGATTCGTTCGAACGGCTGAACGAACGTGACACTAACGCAAGTCATACCTGGAAAATTTCCAGACTTGAATTAATTTTGGTAAAATAATATACATTATTTAATTTACATAAATTCATATATTTCTATCAATCAAGTATCTAGTTAATTGCCATATGTTATACACATATTTTACATATGAAATTTGATAATATAGACATAAGTTGAATAAACGCATAGTGTAATATTAACTTAGTTAAAATCATATACTGAAAATTTATAAACTGGATAATATAGATTTGAGTTAATATTAGTATGTTCAATTATCACATTCATGCATCGGTTTACTATGTGATAAAATTGGAAAAAAAAATTAATCTTGTTCATTGATTGTTGCATACTTGGTTGAGAATTAAAGGTGTATCACAAAGAATTGATCTAAGTGTTATACAAGTAATTCATTCTGAGTATGACTATTTATATTTAATTAATTGTTATACGTGTAATTGAGATTTGAAGTGTAACACTAAAATTGAATGCCTAAGATTTTCTATTGAGAAAGTGATTAAGGAAATTCTGACACCAATGCGATAAGAGCCTAAGAGTGCAAAGATTTAAGTGGTTACATCGGTCTCCCCTCGTCATTGGGGAATTTTCCTTTGATCACCAATCGTAAGAAATTTTAGTCATAAATTCAAGGACTTATATTATTTGGTATTACTATCCAAAATAATAACAAGTGGATTCTTATTGTAACATATAAACTAGATCATAAAATTGATCTTTGTGTAATTTATCTTTTGTAGACATATTGGTAATTGTTATTTTATAGTTACACATGGCTAATGAAAATATCACAATACCGGTGGCTCATGGAGAGAAACTAGATAAATTTGGTGGAGCAAACTTTAAACAGTGGCAGAGTAAAATGTTGTTATACCTGACCATACTACAAATATCTAAGTATCTCAAGGAAACTCTTCCGGGTCCTGTGGAGGGAGAAACTGAAGCGGCTTGGAAACTGCGAGTTGAGGCATGGTCGCAATGCGACTCCTTATGCAAGAACTATCTCTTACGCGGTCTTGATAATACCCTATATAATGTGTACCAAGGCACGACTTATGCAAAGAAACTCTAGGAATCTCTTGAGAATAAGTACAAAATAGAAGATGCTAGACAAAAAAATTATCATCAGTAGATTCCTAGACTATAAATTGGTAGATTCAATGACAGTAATGTCTCAGTTGGGTGAATTATAATTGATCATCCATGAAATATTGGATGAAGGAATGAAACTTTGTGAGATGTTTCAAGTTTCCACAATTGTTGAGAAGTTGTCTACCTCAATCATGGAAGGACTTCATGAGTTATCTGAAACACAAGAAGAAACAAATAAGTCTTGAAGATTTGAAAGTTTGATTACGAATCGAAGAGGACAACCAGAAGTTTGAGAATGCTAGCTACAAGACTATGAAGTCTAAGGCCAACATCGTTGAGGGTGGAAAATGTATCAAAAAGAGAAAGAACAACGAAGCTGATTTTTCCCAATGAAATAAGAAGTTTATAGGGAAATGGTACGTTTGTGAAAAAAAATAGACATATAGCAAATGACTGCAGAAGCAAGAAGTTTTAGGACAAAGACAAGAAAAAGAATAATGAGGTCCATGTCTCTAAAGATGAGCTGATGACTGATGAGATCTCAAAGTTGAACATCTCAATGGTTGTAATTGAAGCCAACTTGGTTGGAAACCCGAAAGAATGGTGAATAGACACCGGAGCTACTCGTCACATATGTGTTGATAGTAGGATATTTTCTACATATCAAAAGGCCGACAATGGAGACAAATTGACCATAGGAAATTCTTCCACCTCTAAAGTGGTGGGACAAGGCACAATGATTCTAAAGATGACTTTCGGGAAAGAACTGACTTTGAAAAATATATTGCATATTTCGGACATCAGGAAGAATCTAGTTTCGAGATCCCTCCTCAATAATAATGGCTTTAAGTTAGTCTTTGTTTCAGACAAGTTTGTTCTTACCAAGAATAATATTTATGTAGGAAAATGATATCTCACTAAGGGCCTTTTCAAATTTAACGTAATGACTGTCAATCGACACATTGGTATTAATAATAATAAAACCACATCTTCTGCTTATATTATAGAGTCACAAAATGTATGGCATTGTAGTTTGGGGCATATTAGTTATGATATAATGCGTAAATTAATTTATACGGACCTTATACCTAAATTTACAATTGATAACCAACATAAATGTGAAGTATGTATTGACGCAAAAATGAATAGAACATCATTTCATTCTATAGAATGAAGTTCTGAACCCTTGGAACTTGTTCACACCAATGTGTGTGATATGAATGTTGTGCAATCAAAAGACGGTAAAAAATACTTTGTCATTTTTATTGATGATAACACAAGATTTTGTTATGTGTATTTGTTAAAGAGCAAAGATAAAGTTATTGAGAGCTTTATACATTATAAGAATGAAGTTGAAAATCAACTGGGCAAGAAAATCAAAAGAATCGGGAGTGATGAGGGAGGTGAATATGTGTCACCATTTGGTGAATATTATTCCAATCATGGAATTATTAATGAAACTATTGCTCTTTATTCCCCTCAACAAGACGAGATTGCAGAACATAAAAACCGAACGTTGAAGAAAATGATGAATGTCATGTTAACAAGCTCTGGTTTACCCCAAAACTTGTGGGGAAATGCTTTACTTTTTGCCAACTACATTCTGAATAAGCTACGTCACAAAAGATTGGACAAAACACCATATGAATTGTAGAAAGTGTTGAAGTTGGTGCTTGGAGGGCCAATATGAATAATGTATTGTATATTATATTTTATTATTTACTAATAAAATAACTACATTTTCATTTCAACCTAGTTAATGGTAATGTCATTATGTATATTAGTTTGATATATAAATATGCTGAGAATGACATCGGTTTTGGAATACGGTAGAATTCCTATAACCCAGAAGACTAGAACATGTCGTATATTGGAATTGGAGTTCCAATGATTTAACCCAATGTACCATGAGCAAGGGAAGCTCCTATAGACATGTGAGTTTTCGTTTTAGCGAATACTGAATGACTCACAAGTGATTCCTAATAGTTGGAAGTACACACCACCGTTGACCAGTGCAATCACACGCGTATAACGCAAGCGCACATATCGTTCAAGTAGTATAAAAAGTATCGATCCCACGAGGACTTAAAACCTAAGCTATTAATTTATGAAGCCAAATTTTTAGAAGTATCTAATGGATTGATTGTTTGATTGAGTGGTGACTTTAAAATTAAAATAAGTAAAAGAAATAGCGCGAAAGTAGATTGAGGAAAATTCAATATTAATAAACTATCCAGGGTTGTGAATTATTCAAATATCATTTTAAAGATGAAGTGGTTATTTTACGTTTGTGTAATATATTAGTTTACTAACCTGGAACACGAAATTCTGAAAAAGCCTCTGTCGATGGTCGGATGCAAATACCCAGTGTAACCCAATTAATCATATGTCTATGTCAACCAAGTTACCTGAATTCATTAAGATTAAGTTCCAATTGTGGCTACCCCCGCCCGACATGTATATGTCTATCCTGTAAGGAAATCTATTAAAGGGTTATCTATCCTTAAGGAAGATTGTGGGCTATTAAGTCTAAGGCTGAAACCTAAAATTCCTTTGTTAAGTTTATTTTAAGTTTACCAAATCAATCTTATTAGTGGCCAGTTAACAAGAAGCATTAAGCTTAAGACTTAATAAGTAAACTTTTATATTACCAAACTATAAAATAACCCCTTATAAACCGGTGATATTTAAATTCATCACAACCCCAGATAACGGACTTAGTTACGACACAAATCTAAGGCTAGTAAAAGCTTAAATAAAATAAAAGACATAAAGTAAATGTTGAAATTAAATAAAGTAAATACTGGAAATTAAATGCTGGAAATTAAAAATGTAAAAGTACAATAAAAGAAAATGCTAGGGTTAAAGGATTCACTTTTATCACTACTATTTTAGATATCTCTCTTAATATAATATATTAACTTTGCGTGATATTACCAACCAGCCATATAGACGGTATCCTGATTAAGTCAAATTAATAATTAATTACCAACCGACCAATCAGGCGGTATCCTCATTAAGTCAGGTTAAAACCAATTTCAATAATTACCAACCGACCATAAGACGGTATCCTTATTAAGTCAGGTTTTAAATAGTTTATATATTATAATTAATGGAGATTAATCGAAATATTATTAATAAAAGTTTTACCTTTAACCCAGCAAGGGGGAGTTACCTCCTCATTACTGAAAAGTAAAAACTGAAAAGTAAAGAAAGGAAAATACTATTGCGTAAAAGTAAATTGCAGAAAGTAAAGACTGAAAAGTAAAGAAAAGAAAGTGCAAATGCAAAAATTAATTACTGAAAGCTGTAAATAAACAAACAAGATACAATCTTCTTAGTATTCTTAAGGAATTACATAGAAGAAAGTATGAAATGAAAATGAAAATTCGGCCTGAATTTATAGGCATCAATAAGCCCTGCGCGTCGCGACGAGCCGTTGATTTACGCCACGTGGCACGTCTTCTGCGGAGATGGTGACACGTGGCACGGCTGAATGATTATCTCAAAAATTATGCTGACGTGGCAATGACGTGGCGATGTCGATTGTCGGCAGTATATGATAGTGACACGTGGCACGACGCACGTTAGCAAGAATTGTTGTGATGTTTACACGTGGCAGGCGCACGTTAGCAATGATGATGATTGTCGGTAGCATGTGATGATGACACGTGTTAGGCGCACGTTAGCATGATCCAGCGCATGTTAGCGGTCGTGACGCAAAGTTGAGCGTCGCGACGCGCAAATGATAGGTTTGCCATTTTTGTCCGTTTTTCACTGTTTTGGCCCTGATTTGATTCTAGAGAGTCCTGAAACTTTATTTATCTACAAAATAACACAAAACACATCAAAATATTCACAAAACTCAAGAAATTATACAAAATATTAAGTAAAATGAGTGGGAAATAGTGATCTATTTACCACTCATCACACCCCCAAACCTAACATTTTGCTAGTCCTCGAGCAAAACATCAAAATAAAATAACATAAACATCTTTAAAATAAAATTAAACTAAGCCACTTTCGTAGGGATCACGGTTGCATTTAGCGTATGCAACAAGCCTTTAAACCCTTAGGTGTCCCTAGTGGACGAGTTGTAGTCTCGTGAGGGCTTACAACAACGATACCCACAAACGTCAATCTAATACTAATGCACACAAAAACAAAAAGATAATAAAACTAATGCACACAAAAGCAAAAAGATAATAAAATTAATGCACACAAAAGCAAAAAGACAAGAGAAAAGAGAATAAACAAGTTAGTGACTAAACATGTGAAACTTCTTATCCAAGTTAATAGTTGTTTTCTATCTTTCTAAATTATCGAATAAGTAAATTCTCCGATTATTTTTACCATTCTTCATACACACAGCTAACAAAGTATTAATCAGCTCATTGTGCCAACAGTATTTATAAGTGTAGTTGAAAAAAGGGTAATATTTTTATCCCAAAGTTCTATCAGAATTCACACCTTTTTTTAGCAATGGAATATTTTTCTAATTTTTTTTCGAAAAGTAAATAAAGCAACATCTTCAATCCATGTAACGAGCTTTGGGCCAGTGACTCCCAAACTAGTTGGCTTTAGGGCACTAGGTGTTAAGACACCCTTACGGACTTAATTGCTCGGATTTCAGATGTCTCTTTTTATTTTTTATAACATATTTGATCAATGTAGCGAGCTTTGTGTCAGTGACTCCCAAGCCAGTTGGCTTTAGGGCACTAGGTGTTAAAACACCCATAAGGACTTAATTACTCGGATCTTAGACGTTTTTTTTTTTTTATTCCATCACTTTTTGTTAGATGCTTCCTCCAATTAAACTAGAGCACTGAATATTAAAAACTTTTCAAATACAACTCATGTCCGTATGTTACTATGTATGTTGATAATACATGTCAACTGAGCATATGAAGATCCATTTTAGTCAGTTTTATGGAGAATTCACAAATTAAATAATTCAAAAAGAGATAAACAAAAATTAACTTGTTACGAAATATGTTGAGATTCGTCTCAGGAGTGGAAATTCCTTATACAGCCATCTCATACCAATTTCACCTGATTAATCAAATTAAAAATAAAAAAACACAAAATATTTTTTTTAATTTTTATAAAATTTTTAATTTTTTTTGAATTTTTTTGACTAAAAATCAAATAAAAATAATATAATAAAAACAAGATACTATTCAACTATTCCCTCCCCCAAACCTAAATGAGACATTGTCCCTAATGTCTTAAAAAGTAGAAGAAGAGTTTAGAAGATAATACATGGTTAGCTGAAATTCTACATCTATAAAGAAAATTAAAGGTCAAGATCCAGATTTATTCGACGCTTCTTACCACGATCATTATCGAACCGAATTATCTTGGAAAAGATAGGGTCAATTTGTGGTTCGAAGGCTAAGGTTGGTTAATTAAATCTTGGGTAGTTCTGGCAGTGAAGAAGAGATCTTTTACAGGTTTTGACACGAACCAATTTCTCCGGGCATCATCAAGAAACACACAAAGAAAATCATAAAATCCATCAGCATTAAACAGTCCAATCGGTTTCTGGTGTATGTTCAATTTCGCCCAAGATAGTACTGTAAAAATTTCCTCCATTATGCCCAAGCCACTTGGGAAAGCAATAAAAGCATCAGCATGGTTAATTATTTCCACAAGTCGCTCGGACATACCTGGCACGATAAGTTCCTCTCCTTTTGATGGTCATATAAGATTCGCCTCCGCCAAAGGTTTTGGGATGATTCCCAGAAATTGACTACCTTATTATGTACAGCCCTTGAAACGATCCCCATTAGTCCAAGATTGCCACCGCCATATACTAAGTGCATATTCCTCTCAGCTATGACTATACCCAATTCATGTGCTGCTCCAACGTATTCTGGCTTAGAACCAACACTAGTACCGTAAAATACACAGATGTTTACAACTCGTCTTCTTGAAGTAGCTTCCATTTTTATTATATTTCTTTCTCAAATCTGGATGCCTTCAAGAGTGCAATGATGAGTTGAATTTATAACACCTGAAAAAGGGTGAGTAATAATAGCACTAGTACCTGCAAACTAACAATTATTAGCTAAAAAGCAAAGTAGATTGTGAAAAGTCAAAAAGTCTGGATCCTGTCTGAGAAAATAAAAGAAAATGACAAAATAAATCACAATTATTAGGAAAAGACAAAGAGATAATAATATTTACAAGAAGTAACGGCTTGAATGACGTCTATGCATTAGGGACAAGCTTCCCATCCAATTTTCTTATAAATTGGCAAACAGGGTCTTTAGAGTTAGATTCCCAAGACTGTACTGTTGTATTTCTTTACGAAATTGTGTATATACCATGTGAATTGCATGATGCACATATCTACTGGAATGCGTCTCAAGAGTATTAGATATGTCATCCAAAGACTCCTTACTCAAACCATCCCTAATGAATTTAATTTTATCTTCACGGTTATCAGACACCATTCCTAAAGAACGACAACGAGTATTACATGTCATACGAGCACATTTATAGAAAACACTCATTCTTTTAGCTCTTCTCTTTTTAGCGTAGGTTCTTCTTCCTAAACCAGGCAGATATGAAACAAAAGAGTTAGAAGACTCACCTGCCAATCGGACCCGTGCTTCACCTTTGATTATCAATAGTCTCATTCCAAGCGAGCTTTGTAAACTTTCATCAGAGATTTTTGAGGGAGAGAAGGAAATTGCTTGTGAAGATTTATGAGAACTTCTTCCATCGTGAAATACGACTTTACCTACACAAATGAAACACACAAAAATAAAACACACCAAATCTGAATATATACACAAATTGCATGGGTTGCCTCCCTACTAGAGCTAATTTTAAAGTCGTCAGCTAGACATGACTGCCCGAACGTTAGGCTGGATCTGAAAGTGTGACACTTTCTTTTTGTCGCTCGAATGATTCTCCCCAGTAGTGCTTGACACGCTGGCCATTAACTTTGAATGTATCGTTGGTATTGGGATCAAGTAACTCAACAGCTCCATATGGTAAAACCTGAGTAATCACAAATGGACCTGACCACCTTGATTTCAACTTTCCAGGGAAAATTTTTAACCTCGAATTGTATAACAACACATGCTGCCTTGGTTCCAATTATCTGCGCACTATTTTTCGATCATGCCATTTCTTGGTCTTTTATTTGTATAATATGGCATTTTTATAAGCTTGTAGGCGAAATTCCTTCAATTCGTTGAGTTGGTGGAGTCTTTTCTCTCATGCTTCTTGTAGATCAAGATTTAACTTCTTCAGTGCCCAGTACGCCTTATGTTCAGGCTCCACTGGCAGATGGCACGCTTTCCTAAACACCATTCGATGTGGGACCATACCGATGGGTGTCTTGTAAGCTGTCCGGTAGGCCCATAATGTGTCATCTAGTTTTGTAGACCAGTCCCTCCTTGTTGATCCAACGGTTCTCTCCAAGATTCTTTTGATCTCCCTTTTTGAAACTTCAACCTGTCTATTTGAATGTGGATGGTAGTCAGTGGCAACTTTATGAGTAACTCCGTATTTGGATAGGAGTGCATCGAAGTATTTGTTGCAGAAATTTATGCCACCATCACTGATAATCGCCCGAGGTGTTCCGAAGCGAGTGAAAATATTCTTTTTAAGGAATTTAATCACCAGTTTTGAATCATTTAATGGTTGTGCAATTGTTTCAACCCATTTGGAGACGTAGTCTACTGCAACTAGTATGTACATGTTTCCGAATGATGGAACAAGGGGTCTCATAAAATCAATACCCCATACATCAAATATATCCACTTCAAGAATATTTTGCAGAGGTCCTTCATTTCTTCTTGATATATTTCCCGTTCTCTGGCACCTGTCACATTGAAGAGCAAATAGATAAACATCTTTGAAAAAAGTGGGCCAGAACAAACCTAATTAAAGGACTTTGGCTGCGGTTTTGTTCCCGCTAAAGTGTCCACCGTATGGTGATGAATGATAATGCTGCAAGACATTATTGACCTCCTCATGTGGAACACAACGTCTCAGTAATTGACCAACACATTGTTTGAACAGGTACGAATCATCCCAGACATAGTGTTTGACTTCTTTGAAGAACTTCTTTCGTTGCTAAGTTGTCAATTCCAACGGCCATTTTACCGATACTATGTAGTTGACATAGTCAGCATACCAAGGGACATCATGCTATTTCGTGGCAAACAACTGTTCATCTGGAAAAGTTTCTTTGATTGTAAGTTTTTTGCTAGCTGTTTCTCCATTCTCGAGCCTCGATAAGTGATCTGCCACTTGGTTCTCTGTCCCTTTCCTGTCTCGGATCTCTACATCAAATTCTTGCAATAGAAGTATCCAACGGATCAATCTGGGTTTGGCATCTTTCCTCGCGATCAGGTATTTGATTGCTGAATGATCTGTGTAGACCACCACTTTGGGACCCAGCAGATAAGAGCAGAATTTATCAAAAGCGAACACAACTTTAAGCAACTCATTTTCAGTGGTTGTGTAGTTGAGTTGAGCTTCATTCAGAGTTCTACTGGAGTAGTAAATGGTATGGAAGATTTTTTCTTTGCGTTTCCCAAAACTGTACCTACAGTAAAATCACTAGCATTGCACATCACTTCAAATGGAAGGGTCCGGTCTGGTGCTACTATGATGGGAGCAGAGACCAGCTTTTGTTTCAGGATCTCAAAAGCTTTATGACATTCTTTGGTGAAGTTGAAATGCACATATTTCTCCAGAAGATTGCACAGAGGTTTAGCAATCTTTGAGAAGTCTTTGATAAATCTCATGTAAAAGCCTGCATGTCTGAGAAAACTCTGAATCTCTTTGACAGTTGTTGGTGGAGGTAGTTTTTCAATTGTCTCAATCTTTGCTTTGTCTACCTCAATTCCCTTTTGTGAAATTCGATGTCCTAGAACGATGCCTTCCTTCACCATGAAGTGGCATTTCTCCCAGTTGAGTACCAGGTTGGTATCTTCGCATCTTTGTAACACTTGTTCCAGATTTTGCAAGCAGTGGTCGAAAGAATCTCCAAACACAGAGAAATTATCCATGAAAACCTCCATACTTTGTTCTAGCATGTCTGAGAAAATGGCCATCATGCAACGTTGAAATGTGACAGGAGCATTACATAGTCCAAATGGCATCCTGCGGAAAGAAAAAATACCATACGGACATGTAAAAGTGGTTTTCTCCTGGTCTTCTAGGGCGATGGCAATCTGATTGTACCCCGAGTATCCGTCCAGAAACCAATAGAACTCATGTCCCGCCAATCTGTCTAGCATCTGGTCAATTAATGGCAGTCGAAAATGATATTTCCTTATTGCTTTGTTCAGCTTCCGATAATCCATGCATACTCTCCATCCAGTCATTGTTCTTGTTGGAATCAACTCGTTCTTTTCATTTGTGACTACAGTAATTCCTCATTTCTTTGGCACACATTGCATAGGATTCACCCAAGTGCTATCAGAGATTGGGTATATGATGTCTGCATCTAACCATTTGATGATTTCTTTCTTCACGAACTCTTTCATGATTAGATTTAGTCTCCGTTGATGCTCCACTGTGGGTTTGTACTCGTCATTCATTAGAATCTTGTGCATGCAAAATGATGGACTAATGCCTCGAATGTCTGCTATAGTCCAGCCAACAGCTTTCTTGTGTTCTCGTAACACTCTCAACAACTTTTCTTCCTGCTCTAATGTTAGCGAAGAAGAAATAATCACAGGTAATTCAGAAGAGTTTCCTAAGAATGCATACCTGAGATGGCTCGGAAGTAGCTTTAGCTCTAACTGCGGTGATTCTTCAATCAAAGGCTTGATTCGCTCATTCTTCGGTAGTTCCAGACTTTCCACATGTGGTGTCGTTTTGAAGCGGAAGGGCTTGTAAATGTAGTTGATACATTCCAAAATTTCTTCATCTAGCTCGCTGTCAGTCATGTTGGTGATGCAAGCTTCAAGTTTATCCGTGGAAATTGCATCAGTATCCTGGATGATACTATCTACAACATCAATTCTGAAACATTCATTCTCATTTTCATCACTCGAAAATTTCATAGCTTTGAAAACATTGAAGGTAACTTCTTGGTCCTGCACTTTCATGGTTAATTCTCTTTTTTGTACATCAATAATAGTTCGACCTGTAGCCAAGAATGGTCTCCCCAGGACGATAGGTACATCTTTATCTTAATATTTCAAGGATAATAAAATCTACTGGGAGAATGAGTTTGTCGACTTTGACCGGCACATCTTCAACTACACCTCTCGGAAATGCGAGTGTTCTATCAACAAGTTGCAGAGAGACTGAGGTGGGCATTGCTTCTCTAATTTACAGTTTCCTGTAAATCGAAAAGGCATCAAATTAACACTTGCACCTAAATCATATAAAGCTTTACCGATGTAATGTTCTCCAATGGTGCAAGGAACAATGAAACTGTCAGGATCTTTCAACTTTGGGGGAAGTTTCCTCTGAATGATGGCGTTGTATCTTCTGTCAATGCTACTGTCTCGTAATCTCCCAATCTCCATTTTCATGAAAGAATGTCTTTCATTAATTTGACATAGCTAGGCATTTCTTCCAACGCTTCTGCAAATGGGATGTTGATATACAGCTTTTTGAACACCTCCAACAATCGAGCAAACTGCTTGTCCAATTTACTTTTCTGGAGACGCTGTGGAAACGATGGAGGTAAAATGATTATTTCTTGATATTTTTCCTTTGCTTCTTTGTCCTCCATCTGTGGAACTGCATCTTTTGGAACTTTTTCAATGGATGCCTTGATTCCAACATCTTTATTGATTTCAGTACCGCTTTTCAAGGTAATGGCTTGACATTGCTCATTCCCTCGGTTCCTTGGATTTGGTTCTATGTTGCTAGGAAGGTTTCCTGGCAGTCTGTAACTCTGAGCATTGGCCAGTTGTCCAATTTGATTTTCCAGTGCTTAATAGATGCATATTGACTTTGAAACATAGCATCATATTTTTTTAATTGAGCTAACACTTCCGCTATTCCTGGTTCTTTTTCATGCTTATGACCTTTGTTTTGTTGTTGGAATCCAGGTAGTGGATAGTTCTTTTACCCTGAATTGTTGCTTCATGCGAAATTGAGATGATTCCTCCACTCTGGGTTGTAGGTGTTGGAATATGGATTGTTCCCATGTCTGTTGAAATTGTTGACATAATTCACTGTTTCTTCATGTTGGTTTACCTCTGATTCTGGTGCTCCTCCATATGGTGAACTTGTGGATCCAACATTAACCTTCATGTTAAGAGTTTCCAGATTTTTGCAAATTTGATCCAGCTTGGAATTCACTGCTGTGTTGGCTCCAACTTCATAAATTCCTGCAATTCTTTGGATCATGCTCATTTCTGTTGGCCACAATGAATTGTTATTGGCCATTTCTTCAATTAAATCTCAGACCTGATCTTCTTTTTTTTTCCATTAAAGCTCATCCAGCAGCATTATAAATTGTGGTTCTCATTATTCCAGAAAGTCCATTATAGAAGGTTTGAACTTGTAGCCACTTTGTAATCTCATGGTGAAGACATTTTCGTAGTAAATCTTTGTACATTTCCCAAGATTTGCAGATGGATTCTAAGTCATGTTGCACAAAGGATGTGATGTCATTCCTCAGCTTTGCAGTTCTGACTGGTGGAAAATAATTTGCTAGGAAATTTGGTGGCTAGAGTGTTCCAAGTTGTGATGGAACCTGCTGGTAGTGAATGTAGCCAAGCCTTAGCTCTGTCTTTCGAGGAATATGGAAAAACACGCAGTCTCATTACTTCGTCAGCCGCTCGATTGTAATTGAAAGTACCGAAAACTTTCAGAAAGTTGCTGATATGGGCATTAGGATCTTCAGTTGCATTCCCCTCAAACTGAACTGACTGCTGTATTTGTTGGTAAGAGAGGAAGTATAATACAGGAAATGAAGCCGTCAACCACCGTGATGGTTCTATCTCGAATGGGAATTGGTGGTGCAACTTCCAAAGGTTCAGGTTCCATGTTGATGATTACTTCTTGGCCTTCTCGCCTTTCCCTTCTCAACTGTCTGATGGTTCTTTCAATTTCTGGGTCAAGCGGACGGATTTCAAAGCTTCTGGTTCGTCTAATGTAGTGTATGAGAACCTGAAACACAAGAAAACAAAAATAATAAGTAAAAAGAAATTAGACACAAGTAACGTATTTAACCCCAAAACTAATAGTGAAAGATAAATAAGTCCCCGACAACGGCGCCAAAAACTTGACCGGTGCAATCACACGCGTATAACGCAAACGCACATATCGTTCAAGAAGTATAAAAAGTATCAATCATACGAGGACTTAAAACCTAAGCTATTAATTTATGAAGTCAAATTTTTACAAGTATCTAATGGATTGATTGTTCGATTGGGTGGTGACTTTAAAATTAAAACAAATAAAAGAAATAGCGTGAAAGTAGATTGATGAAAATTCAATATTAATAAACTATCCAAGGTTGTTAATTATTCCAATATCTTTTTAAAGATGAAGTGATTATTTTACGTTTGTGTAATATATTAATTTACTAACCTGAAACACGAAATTCTGCAAAAGCCATTATCGATGGTCGGATGCAAATACCCAGTGTAACCCAATTAATCATATGTCTATGTCAACCAAGTTACCTGAATTCATTAAGATTAAGTTCCAATTATGGCTACCCTCGTCCGACAGGTATATGTCTATCCTAAAATTCCTTTATCAAGTTTATTTTAAGTTTACCAAATCAATCTTATTAGTGGCCAGTTAATAAGAAGCATTAAGCTTAAGAATTAATAAGTAAACCTTTATATTACCTAAAATATAAAATAACCCCTTATAAACCGGTGATATTGGAATTCATCACAACCCCAGATAACAGACTTAGTTATGACACATATCTAAGGCTAGTAAAAGCTTAAATAAAATAAAAGACACAAAGTAAATGCTGAAATTAAATAAAGTAAATGCCGGAAATTAAAAATGTAAAAGTACAATAAAAGAAAATGCCGGGGGTTAAGGGATTCACTTTTATCACTACTATTTTAGATATCTCCCTTAATATAATATATTAACTTTGCATGATTTTACCAACCATCCATATAGGCGGTATCTTGATTAAGTCAAATTAATAATTAATTACCAACCGACCAATTAGGCGGTATCCTCATTAAGTCAGGTTAAAACCAATTTCAATAATTACCAACCGACCATAAGGCGGTATCCTCATTAAGTCAGGTTTTAAATAGTTTATATATTATAATTAAGGGAGATTAATCTAAATATTAGTAATAAAAGCTTTACCTTTAACCCCAGCAAGGGGGAGTTACCTCCTCATTACTGAAAAGTAAAAACTGAAAAGTAAAGAAAGGAAAGTACTATTGCGTAAAAGTAAATTACAGAAAGTAAAGACTGAAAAGTAAAGAAAAGAAAGTGCAAATGCGTAAATTAATTACTGAAAGTTGTAAATAAACAAACAAGATACAATCTTCTTAGTATTCTTAAGGAATTACATAGAAGAAAGTATGAAATGAAAATGAAAATTCATCCTGAAATTATAGGCATCAATAAGCCTTGCGCGTCGCGACGGGCACAACATTGCGCATCGCGACGAGCCGTTGATTTGCGCCATGTGGCGTATCTTCTGTGGAGATGGTGACACGTGGCACGACTGAATGATTATCTCAATAATTGTGCTGACGTGGCAATGACGTGGCGATGTCGATTGTCGGCAGCATATGATGGTGACACATGGCACAACGCACGTTAGCAAGAATTGCTGTGATATTGACATGTGGCAGGCGCACGTTAGCAATGATGATGATTGTCGGTGGTATTTGATGATGACATGTGTCAGGCGCACATTAGCATGATCCAACGCACGTTAACGGTCGCGACGTGCAAATGAAAGCTTTCCCTTTTTGTCCGTTTTTCACTGTTTTGGCCCTGATTTGACTTTAGAGAGCCCTGAAACTTTATTTATCTACAAAATAACACAAAACACATCAAAATATTCACAAAACTCAAGAAACTATACAAAATATTAAATAAAAGGAGTGGGAAATATTGATCTATTTACCACTCATCAACCGTCAATAGGAATCTCCTCGAGTCGAGTAGCATATGTGATCCTTTGACTATAGGATAACATTTATTTTGTGTGTGATCCTCCTGTCTTTGATGTCATATATGTCAGAGACCTTTCTTGGTCTGATCACTAGATGTTCATTAGGTGTAGACTGATTTACTCATTAATCAAGTACGTATCAAGATAGGATCTGTCGGCCCGTATGTGTACCAGTTTAGGTACCATGTGAGTAAGTCATGATTCTTAAGACTTTGGCCAATACCGATCATCTAGGGCGGATCCCATATATCAAAAATAATGTTCTGATTAGTTTTAAAGAATCGTGGACATGTCGACATGAGATGTGCGTCTTGGAAACTTGACGGTGTAATCTATATTTCCTAAGCACAACTCGGATAGCCTACGACAGAGGGATTATTAAACATATATGATGACCTTGACTTGTATAGTTCAGAAACATCGTTCGTATTCTTCGCGAATTCGAAGGTGGTCGAATTGCGTACATATATGCTAGGCTTATATGACGAACGTGCTGGACTTAGAGAATCTCACAATATGAAGTGTACTCGTTGAACACTTGGGTAGCCGATAATGTTTGATAATAAATAATATTTGATATTATAATTATCGATTAAAATAATTAAGTATTATTAGATAACATTAATTGTTTACTTTGACCCAATTGGATTAATCCAAAATCACACAAGGGCTTTGATGTAATTTCTAAATTCTCTACCATTGGAGGATATTTTGGTAATTCTAAATATTTATTAATAGGTGTATTTGGCTTGATTTAATTAGATTAAATCAAAGTGGTAGACAAAGGTGATTAGTCACGCCTAACTATACATATTTGGACAAATTGGATTAAGCCCACCTAAGAGTTGAATAAGACTTTTATTAATTAAAAATTGCATAAGTTTTACTATAAAAGGCAAACTCAAGCAAGTTTTTAATCAAACTTGAGCTTAAGAAAGTTAAGTGACCGGCGTAAACACACACGTATAACGCAAGCGCACGTATCATTCAAGTAGTATAAAAATATTGATCCCACGATGACTTAATTCCTACTGTTATTATTAATTATTGATACTATTTATTTACATGTATCTAATTATAGGAAGAAGTGAATTGATTGCTTTTGGTTGGTTGAATGTGGATTTGCTAATTAAAATAAAAACAGACTCAAAAGAAAATACTAAGGAAAATAAAAGAAAAGACTCAAAGATCTAGGGTTGTGACTTCACATAATATTATTATAAAGATGAATTGATTCTCTTATATATGTGTAATAAATCAGTTTGCTAACCTGGAACACGAAATTATACAAAAGCCTTTGTCGATGGTCAGACGAAAATACCCAGTATAACCCAATTGAACCATATGTCTATGTCAACCAAATTACCTGGATTCATTAAGATCAAGTTCCAATTATGGCTACCCCCGCCCGACAGGTATATGTCTATCCTATAAGGAAATCTATTAAAGGGTTATCTATCCTCAATGAAGATCGTGGGCTATTGAATCTAAGGCTGAAACCTAAAATCCATATGTCTATTTCATTTTAAGTTTACCACATCAATCTTATTGGTGATCAGACAACAAGAAGCATTAAGCTTAAGACTCAATAAACAAACTAAAGAATTACCCATAAAAAGAAAATCAATTATTAAGTGTGAATATTGTGTTTCATCACTTCCCTAGAATAAAATAAAATGCTAGGGTTAGATGATCCACATTTAATATTTCTTATCTATGAATCTCACTTATTATAATATATAAATTATTTTATGTTCTGCTTTCTCAGGAATTAATAACGTTAAACATTTAAAACCAGCTATATAGGCGGTAATCCATTTAGTCCAACTACATCAGCCATATAGGCGGTAATTATCTGTCACATAAAGACCAGCCATATAGGCGGTAAAGTAATATATATTTAGACCGACCATATAGGCGGTAATCAAGTCTGCCATTAATTAATCCGATTAAATTATAATTTATAAATTATAAATTATAATTAAGTGAGATTTACCTAGATAATTATATTAAAGGTTTCACCTTTTACCCCAGCGGAAATTTAACTACAAAACATAAAGTAAATAAATAAAAAGATGTAATAAAAACTAAAAATAAAAATACATAATTTTAAATATTACAATAATTTACAAAACTAGATGCTTCCTATGAAATAAGGGAAAAAATCCCACGGAAAGCACACCAAATGATGTGCAAATGAGCTCAATTTATAGGCAATTTCTGGATCAAGTGTCGCGACGCGCAGCTCGCGTCGCGACGTCGAGACGCGGTTTCTGTGTATGCGCTTTGACCACGCAGATTTTTCGGCTCAATCAAATGATGACACGTGGCACGCGGTGATCGGCGGATATTTCAGTCCAATGAGAAGCTGACATGTAGCACGCGGTAAGGATAGGTCCAATGAGAAGGTGATACGTGTCACACGGAGTGTCGGTACCATAGAATCGTGACACGTGTCCATGCGTATTTTAGCATGATCGGTTCTGATGATGACACGTGTCAGACGCACGTTAGCATGGTCGGTGCACGTTAGCATCCGGCGTATTTTAGCAAATTTCTTCTAACTGGTCCACGTGTCCAGCGTAAGTTAGCATGCAGCGCACTTTAGACATCGCGACACCGATGGATTGCGCGTCGCAACGTGGCCAAATTACCAAAATACCCTTTTTCGTCATTTTTCACTATTTTGGCTCCAAATTTCTTCCAATGCTTCCCAAACTTTATTTATCTGTAAAATAACAATAAAACACTTCAAAACGTTCACAAAACTCAAGAAACTATACAAAATATTAGGTTAAATGAGTGGAAAATAGTGATATAATTACCACTAATCACACCCTCAAACCTAACATTTTGCTAGTCCTCGAGTAAAACACAAAATAAATTAACTAAGCCACTTTCGTAGGGATCACGGTTGCATTTAGCATATGCAACAAGCCTTTAAACCCCTAGGTGTCCCTAGTGGACGAGTTGTAGTCTCGTGAGGGTTTACAGCAATGATACCCACAAATATTTTACAAAAGTAAAAAGGTAGCAAAACTAATGCACACAAAAGCAAAAAGAAAAGCGAAAAGAGAATAAAGAAGTTAGTGACTAATCAGTTGAAACTTCTACTCCAAGTTACCTGTTGTTTTGTTTCTTTCTAAATTATCGAATAAGTAAATTCTCTGATTATTTTTATCATTCTCCATATACACAGCCAACACAATATTAATCAATTCATTTTTGCCCACAATAGTCACAAGTGCAGTTGAGAAGAGAGTAATATTTTTGTCCTAAAGTTTTATCAGAATTCACACCTTTTTGTAGTAACGGAATAATTTTCTGATTTTTTTCTTTGATTTTTGATTTTTTTTATTTATATACAATATCTTCCATCTATGTAGCGAGTGTTGGGTCGGTGGCTCCTAAACCAGTTGGCTTTAGAGCACCAGGTGTTAAGACACCCCTACGGACTTAATTACTCAGACTTCAGATATATATATATTTTTTTGCAACATCTTTGATCCATATAGCGAGCTTTGGGCCAGTGACTCCCAAACCAGTTGGCTTTAGGGCACTAGGTGTTAAAACACCCTTACAGACTTAATAACTCGGATCTTAGACGTTTTTTTTTACTCCATCACTTTTTGAGATGCTTCCTCCAATTAAACTAGAGTACTGAATATTACAAACTTTTCAATTATAGCTCATGTTCGTATGTTACCATGCATGTTGTTAATTCCTGCCAACAGAGCATATGAAGATCCATTTTAGTCAGTTTTATGGAGAATTCACAAATTAAATAATTCAAAAGGAAATAAACAAAAATTAACTTGTTCTGAAATAGGTCATGAGACACGTCTCATGACCTATTTACTCCTTACTCAGCTATCTCTTACCAATTTCACCTTTTTAGTCAAAATAAAAACACAAAAACGCAAAATATTTTTTTAATTTTAGAAAATTTTTCAAATTTTTTTTTTGTATTTTTCGAAAAATTTTGGACTAAAAATAAAAACAACACACAAACTAAAAACAAGGTACTGATCAACTAATTCCCTCCATAATGAGTGGTAAATCTATCACTATTTCCCACTAATTTAACCTAATATTTTGTATAGTTTCTTGAGTTTTGTGAATATTTTGATGTGTTTTGTGTTATTTTGTAGATAAATAAAGTTTCAGGACATTCTGAAGGTGATTTGGAGCAAAACAGTGAAAATTGGAAAAAATGGCATTTTTGTAATTTGTCTGCGTCGCGACGCGCAAGCACTTAGCGTCGCGACGCCTAACGTGCGCCAAACAGTGCTAACGTGCGCCGGGTCCACAAGTCAGAATCTGGGAAAATTTGACTTTGCTAACGTGCGCCGTGCCACTTGTCACCATCACAGCCGATTTGCTAACGTGCGCCATGCCACGTGTCATCATCCTACGGTGCCGACAGTCGCCATCGCCATGTGTCGCCACGTGTCACTCCACGTTATTGCCATGTCATCATCCACATCACATGTTGACCAAGTCAAAGTGCCATGTGGCTGCCACGTCATCATCAACCAATCACAGCGTGCCACGTGTCACAATTCTATGGTGCCGACAGTCATTTTGCAACGTGTCGCCACGTCAGCGCCACGTCAGCGTCAATCATTGACTCACTTATCCATATCTGACATGTGGCGGATAAGAATCTTAATCAGCCAATCAGAATCCGCCACGTGTCACAATAATTGAGCTCCAACCATATTGCCACGTGTCGCCTTATCACCTTATCCAGAATCTGAAGCCGACGAGCCAGAAGATGCCACGTCGACCAAACGGGCGTCGCGACGCGTGACCCTTACTGACGCCTATAAATAGAGCTCAGTTTTCTGATTTCAGATGTACCTTCCTCTCTAATATTCTCTGATGTAAATAAACAGTTTTCTATCTAGTTTCTTTTAAATTTTAGTTTTGTAATTAATTTTAATTACGTTCTGTAATAATAGTAATTTACTTTCTTTACTTTTTACAGTTTTTACTATTCACTATGAGGAGGTAACTTCCCCCTGCTAGGGTGAAAGGTAATTCTTTTACTATTACTATTTAGATTAATCTCCCTTAAATATAATATATTCACTATTTAAATTATTGACTTAATAAGGATACCGCCAGATTGGTCGGTTGGTAATTCATTTTAATCTGGTTTAAACCTGACTAATCAAGGATACCGCCAGATTGGTCGGTTGGTAATTAAATTTTCTTACCGCCTATATGGCAGGTTTATTTTGGTTCCGCCTTTATGGCTGGTTTGATTTAATTTGACTTAATCAAGTTACCGCATATATGGCTGGTTGGTTAAATAATCACAAGTTTATATATTATATTATGGGAGATATCTAAATTAGTAGTAGTAAAAGTTGATCCTTTTACCTTAGCATTTTATTTTATTGCAATTTACTTTTCAGCTTTTACTTTACCGCAATTACTTTTCAGCATTTTTACTTTATGTCTTTTACTTTCAAGTTTCTACTAGCCCTAGTTATGTGTTGTAACTAAATTAGTTATCTGGAGTTGTGATGACTTTTAATATCACCGGTTTATAAGGGGTTATTTTATAGTTTGGGTAATTTAAAGGTTTACTTATTAAGTCTTAAGCATAATGCGTCTTGTTAATTGGTCACTAATAAGATTGATCTGGTAAATCTAAAATGAACTAGACATATGGATTTTAGGTTTCAGCCTTAGACTTAATAGCCCACGATCTTCCTTGAGGATATATAACCCTTTAATAGATTTCCTTACAGGATAGACATATACCTGTCGGGCGGGGGTAGCCATAATTGGAACTTAAACTTAATGAATCCAGATAATTTGGTTGACATAGACAGATGATTCAATTGGGTTAAACTGGGTATTTGCGTCTGACCATCGTGGGATCGATACTTTTTATACTACTTGAACGATACGTGCGCTTGCGTTATACGCGTGTGTTTACGCTGGTCAAGTTTTTGGCGCCGTTGTCGGGGACTTATTTATTTTTCACTATTAGTTTTGGGGTTAGATACGTTACTTGTATCTAATTTCTTTTTACTTATTGTTTTTATTTTCTTGTGATTCAGGTTCTCAGAAACTACATGAGACAAACCAGAAGCTTTGAACTCCGACCGCTCGACCCAGAAATTGAAAGAACTATCAGACAGTTGAGAAGGGAAAGACGAGAAGACCAAGATGCTTTAGTCAACATGAAACCTGAACCTTTGGAAGTTGCACCACCGATACCCATTCGAGACAGAACCATTCCGGTGGTCGACGGCTTCATTTCCTGTATTGTACTTCCTCATTTACCAGCAAATGCGTGTGACATCAAAACATGCATTCGGATGATTCAGCAGGTAGTGCAATTTGGGGGAAATGCAACTGAAGTTCCTAATGCCCACATCAGCAACTTCCTGGAAGTTTGCGGTACTTTCAATTAAAACCGAGCAGCTGAAGAAGCAATGAGACTGCGGGTTTTTCCATATTCCCTGAAAGACAGACTAAAGCTTGGCTACATTCGTTACCAGCAGGTTTCATCACAACTTAGAATACTCTAGCCACCAAATTCCTTGCAAAGTACTTTCCACCAGCCAGAACTGCAAAGTTGAGAAATGACATCACATCCTTCGTGCAATAAGATTTAGAATCCATTTGCGAAGCTTGGGAAAGATTCAAAGATTTACTCCGGAAATGTCCTCATCATGAGATCGCAAAGTGGCTACAAGTCCAAACCTTCTACAATGGACTTTCTGGAATAATGAGAACCACAATTGATGCTGCTGCTGGAGGAGCTTTGATGGAAAAAGGAGAAGATCAGGCCTGGGACCTAATTGAAGAAATGGCTAACAATAATTCATTGTGGCCAACAGAAAGAAGCTTGATCCAACAAATTGCTGGAATTTATGAAGTTGAAGCCAACACAGCAGTGAATGCCAAGCTAGATCAGATTTGCAAAAATCTGGAAACTCTTAATATGAAAGTTAATGGTGGATCCACAAGTTCACCATTTGGAGGAGCACCTGAGTCAGAATCTTTCAACCAATATAAAGAAACGGTGAATTATGTCAACAATTTCAACAGACAAGGGAACAATCCATATTCCAACACCTACAACCCAGGGTGGAGGAATCATCCCAATTTCGCATGGAGCAACAATTCAGGGCAAATAAACAACCCACCACCCGGATTCCAACAACAGAACAAAGGCCAAAAGCAGGCAAATGAATCAGGAATAACAGAAGTGTTGACCCACTTGAAAAAGATAGAAGCAAAACACGACTCTCAAGCAGCAAGATATGATGCTATGTTTTAATCCCAATTAGCATTAATTCAAAGTCAATCTGCTTCGATAAAAGCACTGGAGAATCAAATTGGACAACTGGCCAATGCTCAGAGTTACAGACCACCAGGTAACCTTCCTAGCAACACAGAGCCAAATCCAAGGAACATGGGAAAAGAGCATTGTCATGCCATCATGTTAAAAAGCGGTACTGAAATCAACAAAGATGTTGGAATCAAGGCAACAACAATTGAAGATATTCTAAAAGAAACAAAGCAACAGATGGAGGAAAAAGAAGCAAAGGAAAAAGATCAGATCACTTCATCTCCACCTTTTCCTCAGCGTCTTCAGAAGAATAAACTGGACAAGCAGTTTGCTCGATTCTTGGAGGTGTTCAAAAAGCTGCATATCAACATTCCATTTGCAGAAGCGTTGGAACAAATGTCCAGCTATGCCAAATTCATGAAAGACATTCTTTCACGAAAGCAGAGATTGGGAGATTATGAGACAGTAGCATTATCAGAAGAATACAGCGCCATCATTCAGAGAAAACTTCCTCCAAAGTTGAAAGATCCTGGCAGTTTCACTGTTCCTTGCACCATAGGAGAACATGAATTCGGTAAGGCTCTGTGTGATCTAGGTGCGAGTGTTAACTTGATGCCTTTTTCTATTTTCAGGAAATTGCAGATTGGAGAAACAATGCCAACTTCAGTCTCTCTACAACTCGCTGATAGAACGCTCGTATTTCCAAGAGGCGTAGTTGAGGATGTGCTGGTCAAGGTTGACAAATTCATTTTCCCAGAAGATTTTATTGTCCTTGATATGGAGGAAGACGCAGACGTGCCAATCATCCTCGGGAGACCATTCTTGGCTACAGGTCGAACCATTATTGATGTACAAAAATGAGAATTAACCATGAGGGTACATGACCAAGAAGTAACATTCAGTGTTTTCAAGGCCATGAATTTCCCAGATGATGAAAAGAATGAGGAATGTTTCAGACTTGATGTGATACACAGTACCATTCAGAACTCCAATGCAATGCAAAGTTCTACTGACAAACTTAAAACATGTCAATTGTCTGTGGAGCCTGAAGATAAAGCATATTTTGCACTAAAAAAGTCAATTCTTGCACTACAAGCAACATAAGAGAAAAAGTTCCACCAGTTCAACAAATTGGAGGAATTTCACAATCAGCCTTTTGAGGATGCCAAATTGTACATAGAAAAGGCAAAGAAAAGACATGTTGAGAAGTGCGCATACAACTGGAACCAGGGCAGAAGGTACTGTTAAACAAATCAAGGGTGAAATTCTTCCCATGGAAGCCAAAATCACGGTGGTCAGGTCCATTTGTGATCACCAAGGTTTTACCAAACAGAGCTGTTGAGATACATGATCCTGACTCCAACAAAACTTTCAAGGTTAAAAACAGGCGTGTTAAGCACTACTGGGGAGAATCATTTGAGCGACAAAAAGAAAGTGTCACACTTTCAGATCCAGCCTAACGATCGAGAAGTCAAGTCTAGCTGACGACTTTAAACTTAACGCTCGCAGGGAGGCAACCCATGCAATTTGTGTATATATGTGATTTGGTGTGATTTAATTTTGTGTGTTTAGTTTTTGCAGATTAAGTCCTTTCATGATGGAAGAAGCTCTCGCAAATATTCGCAAGCAATTTCCTTCTCTCCCTCAAAAATCTCTGATAAAAGTCTACAAAGCTCGCTTGGAACGGATGAGGTTACTGATGATCAAAGGTATTCCTACTGACATTCGTTGGATTATTGAAGCACGGGTCCGATTGGCAGGTGAGTCTTCTGAATCTTTTATTTCACATCTGCCTGGTTTAGGAAGGAGCACATATGCTAAAAAGAGAAGAGCCAAAAGAATGTGTGTTTGTTATAAATGTGCTCGTATGTTTTGTGATACTCGTTGTCGTTCTTTAGGAATGTAGTCTGATAACCGCGAAGATAAGATTAATTTCATTAGGGATGGCTTGAGTAAGGAGTCTTTGGATGACATATCTAAAACTCTTGAGACGCATCCCTGTGGATTTGTGTATCACGAAATTCGCAGATTATATACACAATTCCAAAAAGAAAGACAACGGTTAAGTCTCGGGAATCTGACTAAAAAAGACCATGTTTGCCAATTTATAAGAAAATTGGATGGGAAGCTTGTCCCTGACGCATAGACTTCAATCAAGCTGTAAATTCTTGTACATATTATATCTCTTTGTCTTTTCCTAATAATTGTGATTTGTTTTGTTGTTTTCTTTTATTTTCTCCGACAGGATCCAGACCTTTTTGACTATCACGATTTATTTTATCGTTAAACTAATAATTGTCATTTGGCAGGTACTAGTGCTATTATTTTACTCACCATTTTCAGTATTATAAATTCAACTCATCATTGCACTTTTGAAGACATCCAAAGTAAAACATGGAAGCCACTTCAAGAAGACGAGTTGAAAACATCTGTGTGTTTTGCGGTAGTAGTGTTGGTACTAAACCACAATACGTAGAAGCAGCACAAGAATTGGGTCGAGTTTTAGCTGCAAGAAATATGCACTTAGTATATGGCGGAGGCAATCTTGGACTTATGAGGATCGTTTCAAAAGCTGTACAGGAAGGAGGTAGTCACGTTTTGGGAATCATCCCAAAACCCTTGGCGGAGGCAAATCTTATTGAACCATCAAACGGAGAGGAACTGATCGTGCCAGGTATGTCTGAACGACTGGTAGAAATGATTAACCGTGCTGATGCTTTTATTGCTTTGCCAGGTGGCTTGGGCACATTGGAGGAAATTTTTATAGTATTATCTTGGGCGAACCTGAACATACACCAGAAACCAATTGAGCTGTTTAACATTGATGGATTTTATGATTTTCTTTGTGTGATTCTTAATGATGCCCGAAGAAATGGGTTCGTGTCAAAACCTTTGAAAGAACTACTCTTTACTGCCAGAACTGCTCCGGATCTAATTGACCAACTCTTAGCATATGAACCACAAGTTGACCCTATCCTTTCAAAGATAAATTGGTCCGAGGACGATCGTGGTAAGAGGCGTCAGATTAATCTGGATCTTAACCTTTAATTTCCTGTAGAATTTCAGCTAACCAGGTATTATCTTATAAACTCTTCTTCTACTGTTTAAGACATTGGGGACAATGTCTCATTTAGGTTTGGGGGAGGGAATTAGTTGCTTAGTATCTGTTTTTAGTTGTGTATTGTTTTTATTTTTAGTCCAAATTTTTTTTCGAAAAATACAAAAAAAATTGAAATTTTTTTCAAAAATTACAAAAATATTTTACGTTTTTGTGTTTTTATTTTGACTAAAAAGGTGAAATTGGTAAGAGATAGCCGAGTAAGGAGTTTCCACTCCTGAGATGTATTTCAAACCTATTTCGGAACAAGTTAATTTTTGTTTATTTCCTTTTGAATTATTTAATTTGTGAATTCTCCATAATAGTGACTAAAATGGATCTTCATATGCTCAATTGGCAGGTATTATCAACACGCATAGTAATATAAGGACATGAGCTATAATTGAAAAGTTTGTAATATTCAGTGCTCTAGTTTAATTGGAGGAAGCATATCAAAAAGTGATGGAAAAAAAAAACATCTGAGATCCGAGTTATTAAGTCTGTAAGGGTGTTTTAACACATAGTGCCCTAAAGCCAACTGGTTTGGGAGTCACTGGCCCAAAGCTCGCTACATGGATCAAAGATGCTGTAAAAATATATATATCTGAAGTCTGAGTAATTAAGTCCGTAAGGGTGTCTTAACACCTGGTGCCCTAAAGCCAACTGGTGCCTTACAATGGTCCTTATGTATTCGGCCAAGGTAAGCAATTAGGGGAAAATTAATCTAATTAATTTTTCTCCAAATTCATCATGCATAACTCTTAGTTATCATAATCTAAGCATACTCAACCAATCAATTTGAAGAAATCATGCTCAAATCAGAAAATCCCAAATTAAAGTTTAAGAACCCTAAATTCAATTTCATGTTCAATTATGGCTATGAAACCATTGTTGGGTTTTCTAGGTCAAACTAAGATCAATTAAGCAAGAAATCATGTGAATACAACAAAGTAAGAATGCGGAAAATACTCACTTTGATCGGTTTTGAATGTAGGAGATAACAAAAATTCCAAGTCTTTGTGTTGTGCTCCAAGCTCCCCTTTGATGTATATTGAGCTTCCAAGCTTGTCCTTGAATTCCAAACTCATGGATTGGTTTCCCTAACACATTTGAATGACTCATTTAATGTGCTAGCAATGGAAAATTTTTGCAACAAAATTTTCCCCTTATCATTGTGTGACTCTCGGCCAAGCCAAGAGAAGATAAGGAGAGAGGCAACTCTCAGTTTTTGAGAGAAAAGAGAGGAAGAGAGATTTGATTTTGGTGTTGTGTAATTGTAATTGATTTTCCAAAAAACAATTCCCTTTTACCAAAACCATGTTTGGTAAATGTCATTCCAAATGACAAAAGGTGTCTTACAAGTTACCAAAATAAATCTTCACCAACTTCCATCACTAAAGGTAAATAAAGTGACAAGTGAGGTGACTTGTGATGTGACTTATGGGCCCCACTTGATTCAAAATCCGAGTGGGCCCGCAACACATCCCGGACTCCGGTTTGCTAATTCTGAATTAACGAATTTTCCGTTGCGACGTAATTAAATCAAATTTAATCAAATAATTATCCCTAACAAAATTACTATTCACGTCACTCGCGAATTAATTCTAAATTAATTCGTTCACCCGAATTAAAATCCAATTTTAATTCCGTCATGAAATCTAATTTCATTTAATATATCGAATATATTAGTTTACCGATTAATTCTGAATTAATCGTTCTCTCCCTTCTAATAGTATTTTATCCCAGATAAAATTTCTCCGTAATTAATCATGGATTAATTTTCTCTCTCATCTTATTAATCCCAGATTAATTATGTTCGAGTCATACGTCATCGGTGAATCTTCAGAAAGCGACCCATGAGATCCCTGGATATGTTGGCAGTAAATTCAGTCATCGGAATATCCGAATACGTGCGTACCCGGTACCACATTCTTACTGATTTACAAGACATGGTTTGCTTCTAGCAAAGCGTCATGCCTACCCAATTCTCCAGAAATATTCTTTTAAGGAATATGTAATCTATATCAGGCGTAGTATACGTAGTATTGCGTATTACGATCCAGTATCGGATGTCATATGTTAGGCCTGGGGCTGGAATTGTATCTGCCCCGTACGAAGCATATATCGGATCTCTGGTAACTAGTCTCTATAATCGGATAAACATGACCTAGTCATATTATCCCGATGACTGCAGTACTTAAGAGTACTAGTTCTGTATCCTACGTGATCATCATCTCCATATGACTGAAGTGATACTTCCATCTTGACATCACACCCAATACACTACGATTCTCAATATACCCAGAAGAGGCGTACACATAACCTATTAAAGCCCCGGACGACAAAAACCAAAGTATATTGATTGTCACAAGTATTAGCGATGCAAGTCTCAGGTTAAGATCAAATACACCTACCCTGATTCGGACTTCCATAGACACATAGTCATACTACCAATGGAATTCCGAGGGGTCTATCCAGAGCGAAGCTGTTTCCTTACCATTGGTAAACACAGCCTCCTATTACACTTGCATAAGTATCCAAAACTTAAATATATGAGAACTATGTCGTTATGCTCCCACAACGTGCACAAATGCAATACTAGTCTATTCCGCATTATCGATGTCCAGTCTCGATAATACTACGACTAGGGATATTTTAATAATTAAACCTTACTGGATTAATATTGTCTCATATCTTATTAATCTGGAACTAATCATATGGACTTTTATCATTTATGTATCTTGGTAATCCAATTACAAATGATAAAAGAGCAATTTCCTTTGTCACATAGTTAATTTGTACAACAACACCATGTTCTGTACAAATAGTGATTTTATGGGTCATAATTATCCAACACTAACCGTTGGAACCGTCCGGTTCTTTTCAAATCATCTAGGGTAGAACCCTAACAAAATCAAATAAATCGGTTCCGATTTCGGTTCCAGTTCGATTTTTATTTTGAACTGGAATCATGGTCGGGTCTATTCGTGTCACAGATTTTCGTGTCTTTGTTTGAGTAACAGAAGAAAAGATACTATGGATGACTCTATCAATTCGGTTCGGTTCTGGGCCGGTTCCACATTTGTGAAAATCGGTTCAGTTTTGGTTCCACAAGATTGTGGAATTGGGAATCAGAACCAGATCGGATGGTTCCGGTTCTATTTTTGAAATTTATTTATAAAATTGAAAATTCATTTAAAAAAAAAAGAAATAGGATATTATTAATGTTACCAAATATAAATAATGAAAAAATTATTACATTAAATTAAAAATATAAATTAAAATTAAAAGACCTTAAACTTAAATCTTTAAAAATTTAAACTGTCTATGTATCCTCTTGAGGTGAGAAGAATCAAAGGTCACGTAATACTATTACATTTTTTAGATAGTTATTATGTGTAGTATGTTGCAATAAATCGTTTTTACATGTTCCAATTTGCATCAACCCGATGACAAGTCACACACATGTATGTGTGTATTTGCTAATGGAGAATTGCAAAATTAAATCAATTGTTTTTACTATTATTGAGGGTAATTTTATCATTTTAAAAATATATTAAAAATAATAAGTTTGGCTCCTTGCCAAAAACTAATGGCTACTAGCCGTTGGCAACCATTGGCTTGCAATGGTTCCAATCGAAACCGTAATGGTTCTGATTGGAATCGTGGAACCTTACGCTTTAAGGGAATTGTAAGATTTTAGTCCGGTTCCTTAGAACCGGAAGGTTCCAACAGTTCCTGTTGGAACCATTGGAATCGTCATGTTCTTTCCGATTTGGGTATGGTACCCTAGCCGAACCGAAAGGAATCGGAACCAGAAGGAATCTTCCGGTTCGGTTTCGGTTTCGATTTTGAGCCGGAACCGTGGTTGGGTCATCAAAGACAAATTCACGCATTGAAAGGTCTGATATACCCCCCACAGCAAAAAATATAAATAAATAAATAAATAATCCTTCCACAGTTTCAATATACTGAGATGCTTCATTACACGCACAAGTTTACTTTTAGTTTATGGGAACTTAATTAAGTTTGTTGGGTTTCATAAGAATTTGAATATCAGTCCAATAACAGAGCCCAAGCTTGGTTAAAATTTACATGAAAGGCCCAATTCTTGAAACTCAAAACAATTAAATCCAGCAGGTGTCCACAATTCTAAAGCCATATATATAATGGTTATATCGATGACAGCTTCAAATTTTTGAGAAAAATATAAGAATTATTTGGGTATAATATTTTACCATTATAATAAAATATAATTTTTTATAACGATATAATATTAAAATATATTTTTTTGTAATAGTAAAATGTAATTTTCTGTAAACATTTAATAAATTTTTGTTTGCTGCCGGCTTCACTTACTTTTCTTTTGCTTCGTCTATGGGTCAAACATTTTGTTTTACTGCCTTTACCTACCTGCTTGAAGGCAGCTACTTCGCTTCCAGTTACTTCTTCATTTGCTCCTTATCCATTGTTTGCTGCCTATTTCACCTGCACTTCTTTGGCATGTTGCCTGATTATAATTTGTTTGTAGTTTGTCACCACTTTGAGCCAAATCAAAAGACAAATTGAAGCGGTGTAAAGAAAAAAAACACAAACCAGATAACAACAGAAACAAAACAGAGTTTGATCCATAAAAGAAAAGAGAGGACAAAAGATTGAATCATCTTGAGGTAATCTTGAATCTTAAATCAATTCATTTTCTTAATCAACTGTATGGTTAAAAAAATCTATTTGTGAGAAAATCAATTACTTAGGAAATTGATTGATTCCAGAACCGAACACAAGAAGATCAATTTTGATTTCTATCTAATTTATCTCTATATAAGATTTATATAAATAAGATCGTGGCTTCATGTATCAAATATTTTCATATCAAGGCATACAATCTTTTTGTTTTGTTCTGACAATGTTAGGAGAGTGTGCGTGAGAAAGAAACTTTCATTTACAGTCTCCTATTATTTAATTTAATATTGTATTGAATTTCAAAAATCAGCGAAGCAGCGTTCCATTCTTTTCGGCGGCATCCTTTCGCATTGGCGGCGAGTGGAGTGCCACAATCCCATTCATCTAAAGGAGGAATAGCTGCGGGGGAAACGAAGAAAGAAATCTCTTTCGTTTTTTGTTTTTTCTATTAGACTAAGTTCATTAACAAAGCGTTCAAGTGGGCGTGTTGTTTCAGCGGGGGTGGAATCTGGCATATCTTAACCAAACCTTTTGCGTGGGCTCGCCGTGCACTTGTATGGTATGGGGAGCCTTACTTGTCTTATAGTTTAGGTGCTTTATCTGTTTTTGGTTTCATTGCTTGTTGCTTTCGCGCATGTACTATTTACGGGCGCGCGTAGGCGCGGGCGTGGAAATAGAATGCTAGAATCTAGAGAGGCTGGGATTTCAATCGAGAACCCTGAATGGGGCATTAACTCTTTCTCTTGTTCGTGAATCGAGTGGAATGGAATAAGAAATCTATTTCTTTGCCTTTTTTCCCAACTTGATCCTCTTCCCCAGGGATCCCAGATGAGGGAACCCTAAGAGAGCCGCCGTACGGAGTCTATCAAGCAAGAGGGGTATATCTTTAAATGAAGTGCTAAAGTGAAAGTAACGGGCCTTGCCTTAGGTGGATTGGTTTTCATAGCCCTACCAGGGGAATACGGCATTACCGGTTGAAAGGGAACTGAATGCTTAAGTCTTCACTCCGGTTGTCAAGCGGTACAGCTGCTTTTTATTACCACCTCTGGAAAGAAAGCAATTCTACAAACCACCTTATTTAGATGTAAACTCTGTTTCTCGAGCGACTTGTCGAGCATTTGCCAAACCCATACCATCCATTTCAAATAGGATTTGTCCCGTGGACACACGAGCAATCCACCAACGGTAGAAGGAAAGAAGGCTATAAGCTGCCAACATGGAATCATGCACACCTCCCAGAAAGAGTATATGGCGATAATAGGATGCTAAATCTCCCTAGCTTCCTTCCTTTCCTCCAGATTCAGATTGAGTTGTTGGAAGAATAGTTGAGGCACTATGTCACAACGAGTCAAAAGAATTGGGTGGACTTGCTTGACAGTGCACAGTTTTGCTAGAATCTGCATCGGTCCTCTGAATTCAAGATGTCTTGTATCAGAGTTTGGTAACAAAACCCATCACTGGAGTCTAAAATCAGGACCTCCACCCGAGTCTAAATTCAGGGTTCACAAGTGGGAAGTCCATATCAGGCTTGACTCCCATGAAAGCAAACACATGCCATGCAAGGAATAGGCCCGAAATATCAGCTCTATGATAATACGAATATTCTAAATAAGGAATCGGACAATTGATTAATTAATTTTCGTTTCTTTAAGTTGGCTAATCGCCCAAAATAGAGAAGTTTCGAGATTGTAGGGAGTGGACCAATTAGTGGGAAACGTGAATGGAATGAAACCGCTGTCAGTTTATTTTTCTTGTAATAAAGTATTATAAATAATTCAAAAACCCTTAGAACAAGGGACCGATATGGTGATATTCGAGCAATAACAAATAATTCTTTACCAATTTCTATTTTTTTTTAATTTTATTATTTGTAGGGTTCAACTGTACAAACAATTGATGCCGTCTGTTGGGAAATTGAGACGAAAAGCCGTGTTTATGGTTTTCTGCAATTACTACACAAGAAAATTCGATCAACCGAACAAGTAAGAATGACTCCAAGGAATCAAGAGTCTAGAATCTATGCGTCAGTTTCTCACCAGGAGGAAGAAGTATCCAACCACCTGATGCTCATGATGGACATCCCGGCGATGAGGAACGAGTTGATGAAGCAGATGGAGGACCAAATGCATACCCTGAAAAAGCAGTTCTAGGAACAGATGCAGGTCCTGCAACATAAAATTCAGGCACTCAAAGCCCAGGTCCAGGGAGCTGACCCTAGGAAGGACAGAAGGAAAGGGAAAGAAACAGCCATGGTCGAGGACCTCTGCGAGGAGGGGCGGCTAGAGGAGTACCACAACGAAGGAACCCAGAGAAAGAGCCCCATCAAGATCAATGATGCGGATTCCGATGCAGAGGGCTCCAGAAATCAGGGCCAGACGTGGAGAGAGTTGGAACATACTGAGAAAGGTAAAGGTCTGAGTCGTAACAAAAAGGATGTCCATTGCAGAGAGGAATTTATCGACGAAAGGTTGGTGGCTACAATAGCGAAGAGAATTAGGGGAATTCGGGTACAGATCTCGACGAATCTGACTAACCTGGTAATCAGGGAGATGTCCACCCCACCAGTCTATGAGTGGATCGAATAGGAGTTAAAGCCCCAAGACTTCACCCCACCTAGCTTCGACAAGTACACTGGGATGTCAGACCGAGTTACTCACCTTATTTGGATTCGGTAGAGGATCTCACTGGAAACCACCAACGAGACTATGATGTGTAATTTGTTCGTCACCACTCGCGCTGGCAATGCCCTGTCTTGGTTTCTATAATTTCCAAAGAGATCCATAAGAAGTTTTGAATGTCTGGGACATAATTTTATTGAGCAGTACCATGGCAATTGTCCCACTAAAGTTACTATGGCAGACCTGCAGCTAGAGTAGAGGTATGATAAGCTTCCCAGTAAATACTCACAGAGGTTCGTTGACAAGATGAACACCGTCAACAATCTAGATTCGAAGTTTGCAGCAGCCTTCTTCGTCAGAAGGTTGATCATCAGGTCCTACATTTATGAGGAGTTCTTGAAGGCACCTCTGCATGACATGTCGGAAGTACGGACCTGAGCAGAAGGCCTGTAAAAGGCGATGGAGAATAGAACCAGGATGTCTCAAGCCGTTGTGATCACAGTGGTAGGCCAGAAGATTCAACGTATGAGAGTGGGTGTTTCGAAAAATCCCAAAGGTCCAGCAAGATGGGAAGTTATAAGAGCAATAAAAGGGTCAGTGCGAGGCCATTAAGGACAAAGGCAAAAGAACCTATAAACTCTTGAATGCTAGAAATATGAAGGCAGTGCACATGACATGGAATGCATATATCTTTAAAAAATATTATATGTAAGAATTTTATATTCTTACTATTTGATTATCCAATATGTGTTATGCCATGAGCTTTACCATAAACAAAATAGGTCTGACGTATGGTCGGAAAACCCTTCTGTACCTAGCCACATCAAGGACGATCCGGAAATTCAGACCCTAAAAATGAAATGTCTATCGAGGTCTGACAAGGAAAAATCAAGACTCTGATGTATGGTAGAAAAATTCATCAGAGCATTGATGAGTGGTAAATCTATCACTATTTCTCACTCATTTAACCTAATATATTGTATAGTTTCTTGAGTTATGTGAATATTTTGATGTGTTTTGTGTTATTTTGTAGATAAATAAAGTTTCAGGACATTCTGGAGGTGATTTGGAGCAAAACTGTGAAAAAGGGCAAAATGGTATTCCGCGTCGCGACGCCAAACGTGCACCGGAGTCTGCTAACATGCGTCGAGTCAACGAGTCAGAATTTGAGAAGTTTGACTTTGCTAACATGCGCTGTGCCACGTGTTACCAACACAACGATCTGCTAACGTGCACCGTGACACGTGTCATCATCCTACGGTGCCGACACTCACAATTGCCACGTGTGCCACGTGTCATCCATGTCATCGCCACATCATCGGTCAATGAGTCAACCTTTGCCACGCGTCATGCCACGTCATCATCAGCCAATCATGCCGTGACACGTGTCGCAATCCTACGGTGCCGACAATTGATCTCAGCCGCCTTGCCACGTCAGTGCCACGTCATCGCCACGTCAGCATAATAATTGAGCTCTTAGCCGCCTCGCCACGTGTCGCCTTCCTCTTATCCGAATCGCCACATGTCAAGCCGAGAACATGCCACGACTCACTGTTCCAGCGTCGCGACGCCAAAGGCTCCAGCGTCGCGACGCCAGAAGCTTATCTGCGCCTATAAATTCAGCTTCGAATTTCAGATTTCATGGCACCTTCCTCTCTCTTTAATTCTTTCTAAATAGAGAGTTTCTCTCTCTAGATTCTTTAGTTTTTTTAGTTTTTTTTTATTTTAGTTTTTAGTTTTGTAAATAATTTTAATTACGTTTTGTAATAATAGTAATTTAATTTTTACTTTTTACTATTTACAGTTTTTACTTTTCACCATGAATAGGTAACTTCCCCCAGCTAGGGTGAAATGTAATTCTTTTACTGTTACTATTTAGATTAATCTCCCTTAAAAATAATATATTCACTATTTAAAATACTGACTTAAAAATGATACCGCTATATTGGCCGGTTGGTAATTTAATTTTAATCTGGTTTAAACCTGACTAATAAAGGATATCGCCAGATTAGTCGGTTGGTAATTTAATTTGGTTCCGCCTTAATGGCTAGTTGGACTTAATTTGACTTAATCAGGATACCGCCAGATTGGTCGGTTGGTTATATTATCACAAGTTTATATATTATTTTATGGGAGATATCTAAATTAGTAGTAGTAAAAGTAATTCCTTTTACCTTAGCATTTTATTGTAATTTACTTTTCAGTTTTACTTTATGTCTTTTACTTTTCAGTATTTTTACTTTATGTCTTTTACTTTTAAGTATTTACTAGTCCTAGTTATGTGTTAGTTATCTGGGGTTGTGATGAATTCTAATATCACCGGTTTATAAGGGGTTATTTTTATAGTTTGGGTAATTTAAAGGTTTACTTATTAAGTCTTAAGCTTAATGCTTCTTGTTGTCTGATCACCAATAAGATTGATGTGGTAAATCTAAAATGAACTAGACATAGGGATTTTAGGTTTCAGCCTTAGACTTAATAGCCCACGATCTTCCTTGAGGATAGATAACCCTTTAATAGATTTCCTTACAGGATAAGAATATACCTGTCGGGCGGGGGTAGCCATAATTGGAACTTAATCTTAATGAATCCAGATAATTTGGTTGACATAGACATATGGTTCAATTGGGTTAAACTGGGTATTTGCGTCTGACCATCGATAAAGGCTTTTGCATAATTTAGTGTTCCAGGTTAGTAAACTGATTTATTACACAAACATAAAATAATCACTTCATCTTTTAAAAGATATTAGAAGGATTCACAACCCTAGATCTTTGTGTCTTTTGTTATTTTCCTTAGTATTTTCTTTTGTCTTTTTATTTATTTATTTATTTTGTAAAACCACTTTCAACCAATCAAACAATCATTCTCTTCACCCTCAATTAGATATTTGTAAATAAATAGATTCAATAATTAATAACAATAGTAGGAATTAAGTCCTCGTGTGATCGATTTTTATACTACTTGAACGATACGTGCGCTTGCGTTATACGTGTGTGTTTACGCCGGTCAAGTTTTTGGCGCCGTTGCCGGGGACTTATTTTTCTTGAGTTATTAATTTTGAAGCTATCCAATTTACTTGTATCTAATTTTCTCTATTTTTATCTGTAAATTTTATTTTCTTTTGTTTTCAGGTGGTGGTGAAAATGGAACACTACTGGGAGATTGAGAGATTACGAACTTTACAAGAAGATACACCCCACAATCTGGGAGCAACAGTCCAGTTTTCTGAGGCCTGTTGTCCAGCCCAACAATTATCACTGGATTCCAGAACCAGCAATACCACATTTGCTCAACATAACGAAATGGGGAGATGTGTAATTTGTGATAGTAACCACCCGAGCGATCAATGTATATATATTTCAGAGTGGCAGAATTATCAGAATCATTTAAGGTACGAAGAACCATCATATTTTCCATCTTATCCCCATCTACCTTCGATCTTCATCAACAATCAGAACAATCAGATGAAGATCAGATGATTGACATGCTCAAAGATTGGGTCAAGAAACAAGACGAAAAATTGGATACAATGCTTGAAACATGCCAGAATCAATTTGAAAGTATTCAGAGACAATCAACATCCATTCAGAATATGACAGATCAAATGAGGCAATCAACAGAGAACCAGAACTATATACCTCAAGAACCAGTTTCAGATGACACTGACAAAGCCTTCGAGTACCCAGAGATCCACTATGACACTTCAACAGAGGAGGAGGCTGAGGAATATCAACAACAGGAGGTATCAGTTCAGGAGCCCGAACCGGCAAAGTCTCAATTTGATTTTTATTATTCTGACTCTGATGATGATGAAACTGAGCTGTTTGTACCAACTGCATCAACACTTGAGGATGGAATTCTGTATCCTCAAAACGAAGACCTTGGAGATTCCATTGCACAAATGTTTGAAGAAAATCTATCTGAACCATCCATTCCAGTCATATCAGAGGATGAAGACCTAAAATCTGACATTTTTTTTCATCCTCAGGTTGACAATTTTGAAACATGTATTTCACATATGACAGATGAAGAGGTGAATATGGAAATTTTAAAATACATATGTGAAGAAAAGGTGGAACAAGAAGCAGAGCAAATGGTCGAGCAAATGTCTGACCTTATTAAAGATCCAGAGCATTCAGGAGAAACATTGCTATTTTGGGGAGTACAAATCAAATATATCACCCAGAAGCTTGACAGAATGGAATTTCCATTCCAAGTCAAGCACCATACGAGACCTCCTGATTTTCTTTCTTTCTTTGCAGGAACCACTAGAACAATAAGGAGCAAAAAGGTGGCACGAGCACTGAATAAGACAAAACTATTTTTGCCACTTTACCGTTGGAAGATACCCTTCAAAAGCAACGCTCACGGGATTGTCTTTAATCGGACATCCAAAACGACATTGAAACCTCATTAACATATGAATTTCAGTCACGTCTGGCTAAAGACGAAAAATTTAGCGCTAGCAGGGAGGCAACCCATGCAATTTGTTGTAATTTGTTTTCATATTTTGTGTGAACTTTTTAATTTTGTGTGTTTTTTTAGCAGGAAAAATAAAAACAGAATTTTTCAGGACAAAGTAAGCCAGTGCAAGCGGGATTTTCATAAAATAAAAATTTGACAAAATCATGAAGATGTAAAGACAATCCAGAAGAGACGGCCGAGTAAGGAGTCAACTCTCGAGACGCGTCCTCAGAGGTTTTATCCGTCGAACGACTTGGTTTTGCCAAAAAAAAAAAAAAAAAAGTCATCCCGCGTCGCGACGCCCACAGCATTCAGACACCAGAAGCAGATTTCAGAACCCATTTCCCTCACAGATCTCACCATTCTCTCTCAACTCACAACCACCACAGTCGAGCCTTCATCCCCACCGTGAACCAAATCATCCAACCAAGACCCATCATCATCTCGACACATCTAGCCCTCATCGCCCAAACCACAACCACTCACGACCGAACAACCGCGAGCCACCCTTGCCGAAACCGAGATCTACCACTGAAACCAGAAACCAAGAAACACCACTACAGTCGTGAGTTACCCAACTCGCCGATTAGATCTATCACCGCGACAGCCAAGCCGGCCGACCACAGAGACCGAACTGACCACAGCCGCAACCTTCGCCAAGTCAAACAACAAGCCTTTACCGAGCCACCAGAGACCGAGATCTACCAAATCCATCATCATCTTCTTCTTCGAAATCAATCACCATCACCGAAATCTCCATCTTGACCGAACCGACCTTCACCATCGCCGAGTATTAGCCACCACCGTTGAGACTGAACCCATCTTCTTTCTTGCCGAGACCTTCATCATCGTAACTGAACCTTCCTTCACTGAGTAACAACCGAGACCCATGGCCGAGCTTCCAACCTTCGACCAAGATTCACCCAAATCAAGAACCGCTGATACACCCATCTAGCCGAACCACCAGAACCGCACAAGACCGACCATTACCGGATCTCCAACCCAAAACCGAGCCAACCCACAGCCGGAACCAAGAAGCCACAAATCCACCAAGACCAAACCGATCCTTATCCTCCATTGCCGAATCATATTTGGAATTGACGGTAAAATTAATAAAAAAAATTTGATTTGGTAAATTGATTTCGGTTGAGTTTTTATTGATTGGATGTGTTGAAGTGTGAATTGTGTGAAATTGAATCGTAGATTTTGAGGGCGAAGAGTTGAATTGGGGTGTTTGTGGTCTTTGAGATAGATTTAGGTTGTGTTGGATAATAAAAAATTCAGAGGAGATTCTGCCAAAATTTTTTTTTAAAATGGCCAAATAGCGATCGTGGTAAGAACCGTAATTGGGCATAAATCTTAATCGGTAATTTTTCCTGTAAAATTTCAGCTAACCGGAGATTATCTTCTAAACTCTTATATTATTTAAGACATTGGAGACAATGTCTCAATTAGGTTTGGGGGAGGGAATTAGTTGATTAGTACCTTGTTTTAGGTTTGTATGTTGTTTTTATTTTTAGTCCAAAATTTTTCGAAAAAAACAAAAAAATTGAAAAATTTTCAAAAATTAAAAAAATATTTTGGGTTTTTTGTGTTTTTGTTTTGACTAAAAAGGTGAAATTGGTAAAAGATAGCTGAGTAAGGAGTTTCCACTCCTGAGACGTATCTCAAACCATTTATTTCGGAACAAGTTAATTTTTGTTTATTTCCATTTGAATTATTTAATTTGTAAATTCTCCATAATACGAACTAAAAAGGATCTTCTTATGCTCAGTTGACAGGTATTATCAACATACATGGAAACATACGGACATGAGCTAAAATTGAAAAGTTTGTAATATTCAGTGCTCTAGTTTAATTGGAGGAAACATCTCAAAAAGCAATGGAGTAAAAAAAAAAAAAAAACATATGAGATCCGAGTTATTAAGTCCGTAGGGGTGTTTTAACACCTAGTGCCCTAAAACCAACTGGTTTGGGAGTCACTGGCCCAAAGCTCGTTACATGGATCAAAGGTGTGAAATCTGATAGAACTTTAGGACAAAAATATTACTCTCTTATCAACTGCATTCATTTATGACTTTGTGGGCAAAAATGAATTGTTTAATATTATGTTGGTGGCTGTGTTTATGAAGAATGGTAAAAATGATCGGAGAATTTACTTATTTGGTAATTTAGAAAGAAAGAAAACAACTAGTAACTTGGAGTAGAAATTTCACCTGATTAGTCACTAACTTCTTTATTCTCTTTTCTATTGTCTTTTTGCTTTTGTGTGCATTAGTTTTATTACCTTTTTACTTTTGTAAAATGTTTGTGGGTATGATTGCTGTAAACCCTCACGAAACTACAACTCGTCCACTAGGGACACCTAGGGGTTTAAAGGCTTGTTGCATACGCTAAATGCAACCGTGATCCCTACGAAAGTGGTTTAGTTAAATTTTATTATGTTATTTTATTCTGTGTTTCGCTCGAGGACTAGCAAAATGTTAGGTTTGGGGGTGTGATGAGTGGTAAATCTATCACTATTTCTCACTTATTTAACCTAATATATTGTATAGTTTCTTGAGTTATGTGAATATTTTGATGTGTTTTGTGATATTTTGATGTGTTTTGTGTTATTTTGTAGATAAATAAAGTTTCAGGACATTCTGGAGGTGATTTGGAGCAAAACTGTGAAAAAGGGCAAAATGGTATTCCGCGTCGCGACGCCTAACGTGTACCGGAGTCTGCTAACATGCGCCGGGTCAACGGGTCAGAATTTGAGAATTTTGACTTTGCTAACATGCGCTGTGCCACGTGTCACCATCACATCGAGCTGCTAACGTGCACCGTGACACGTGTCATCATCCTACGGTGCCGACACTCACAATTGCCACGTGTGCCACGTGTCATCCATGTCATCGCCACATCATCGGTCAACGAGTCAACCTTTGCCACGCGTCATGCCACGTCATCATCAGCCAATCACGCCGTGACACGTGTCGCAATCCTACGGTGCCGACAATTGATCTCAGCCGCCTTGCCACGTCAGCATAATAATTGAGCTCTTAGCCGCCTCGCCACGTGTCGCCTTCCTCTTATCCGAATCGCCACGTGTCGCCTTCCTCTTATCCGAATCGCCACGTGTCAAGCCGAGAACATGCCACGACTCACTGTTCCAGCGTCGCGACGCCAGAAGCTTATCTGCGCCTATAAATTCAGCTTCGAATTTCAGATTTCATGGCACCTTCCTCTCTCTTTAATTCTTTCTAAAGAGAGAGTTTCTCTCTCTAGATTCATTAGTTTTTTTTAGTTTTTTTTTTTATTTTTAGTTTTTAGTTTTGTAAATAATTTTAATTACGTTTTGTAATAATAGTAATTTAATTTTTACTTTTTACTATTTACAGTTTTACTATTCACCATGAATAGGTAACTTCCCCCAGCTAGGGTGAAAGGTAATTCTTTTACTGTTATTATTTAGATTAATCTCCCTTAAAAATAATATATTCACTATTTAAAATACTGACTTAAAAGGATACCGCTATATTGGCCGGTTGGTAATTTAATTTTAATCTGGTTTAAACCTGACTAATAAAGGATACCGCCAGATTGGTCGGTTGGTAATTTAATTTTGGTTCCGCCTTAATGGCTAGTTGGACTTAATTTGACTTAATCAGGATACCGCCAGATTGGTCGGTTGGTTATATTATCACAAGTTTATATATTATTTTATGGGAGATATCTAAATTAGTAGTAGTAAAAGTAATTCCTTTTACCTTAGCATTTTATTGTAATTTACTTTTCAGTTTTACTTTATGTCTTTTACTTTTCAGTATTTTTACTTTATGTCTTTTACTTTTAAGTATTTACTAGTCCTAATTATGTGTTAGTTATCTGGGGTTGTGATGAATTCTAATATCACCGGTTTATAAGGGGTTATTTTTATAGTTTGGGTAATTTAAAGGTTTACTTATTAAGTCTTAAGCTTAATGCTTCTTGTTGTCTGATCACCAATAAGATTGATGTGGTAAATCTAAAATGAACTAGACATATGGATTTTAGGTTTCAGCCTTAGACTTAATAGCCCACGATCTTCCTTGAGGATAGATAACCCTTTAATAGATTTCCTTACAGGATAGGAATATACCTGTCGGGCGGGGGTAGCCATAATTGGAACTTAATCTTAATGAATCCAGATAATTTGGTTGACATAGACATATGGTTCAATTGGGTTAAACTGGGTATTTGCGTCTGACCATCGATAGAGGCTTTTGCATAATTTAGTGTTCCAGGTTAGTAAACTGATTTATTACACAAACATAAAATAATCACTTCATCTTTTAAAAGATATTAGAAGGATTCACAACCCTAGATCTTTGTGTCTTTTGTTATTTTCCTTAGTATTTTCTTTTGTCTTTTTATTTATTTATTTATTTTGTAAAACCACTTTCAACCAATCAAACAATCATTCTCTTCACCCTCAATTAGATATTTGTAAATAAATAGATTCAATAATTATAACAATAGTAGGAATTAAGTCCTCGTGGGATCGATATTTTTATACTACTTGAACGATACGTGCGCTTGCGTTATACGTGTGTGTTTACGCCGGTCAAGTTTTTGGCGCCGTTGCCGGGGACTTATTTTTCTTGAGTTATTAATTTTGAAGCTATCCAATTTACTTGTATCTAATTTTCTCTATTTTTATCTGTAAATTTTATTTCTTTCTTTTGTTTTCAGGTGGTTGAAAATGGAACACTACTGGGAGATTGAGAGATTACGAACTTTACAAGAAGATACACCCCACATCTGGGAGCAACAGTCCAGTTTTCTGAGGCCTGTTGTCCAGCCCAACAATTATCACTGGATTCCAGAACCAAGCAATACCACATTTGCTCAACATAACGAAATGGGGAGATGTGTAATTTGTGATAGTAACCACCCGAGCGATCAATGTATATATATTTCAGAGTGGCAGAATTATCAGAATCATTCAAGGTACGAAGAACCATCATATTTTCCATCTTATCCACCATCTACCTTCGATCTTCATCAACAATCAGAACAATCAGATGAAGATCAGATGATTGACATGCTCAAAGATTGGGTCAAGAAACAAGACGAAAAATTGGATACAATGCTTGAAACATGCCAGAATCATTTGAAAGTATTCAGAGACAATCAACATCCATTCAGAATATGACAGATCAAATGAGGCAATCAACAGAGAACCAGAACTATATACCTCAAGAACCAGTTTCAGATGACACTGACAAAGCCTTCGAGTACCCAGAGATCCACTATGACACTTCAACAGAGGAGGAGGCTGAGGAATATCAACAACAGGAGGTATCAGTTCAGGAGCCCGAACCGGCAAAGTCTCAATTTGATTTTTATTATTCTGACTCTGATGATGATGAAACTGAGCTGTTTGTACCAACTGCATCAACACTTGAGGATGGAATTCTGTATCCTCAAAACGAAGATCTTGGAGATTCCATTGCACAAATGTCTATCAAGCTCTAACGAGGAAAAAAAAGACTATGATGTATAGTCGAAAAACTCATCAAAGCATGAAGTTTCTGAACGTTAGACCTTAAAAAGGAATGTTTATCAGAATCTGACGAGGAAAATGAAACTAAATCCAACCAGAGTATAGGAATCCATGGCATCAGACCCAAAGACGAACAATCTACCCTGGTCCGATAGGGAACGAAAAATATGAGAAGACTCTGATGTATGGAAGAAGAAGCCTATCAGAGAATGAAAACCCAGAAAGTCCAACCCAAAATGGCTATCAAGGTTTGACGAGACGAGACAAATGCAAAATTCTTTTCAAGACCAAAAGCATTCAGTACCGAAATAAGTATTACACAAACGAAAGAGCCTGACTTCAAAAGCTCCTCATCAGAAGCTGAATTATTAAAGATATGATAGGAGATAGACCAGCTCCGAAGATAAATTCAGGACATGAGCTAGTTTCAGTCAAGTGCTGACTCGACAAGTTCAAGACATGAGTTAGTCTCAATTTCAGGTCAGAGCCCATGTACGTCAAGTCAGAGGGTACATGTACATCAACCCTGGTCCATGTACATCATAATCAAATCAGAACTCATACATCAGAATCCTATCGGAACTCATACATCCAGGAGATTTCAAACATATCTGATCATAATCGAATCAAACCATATCAAATCAAAGCACATCAATTCAAATTACACTAAATCACACGAAATCATTCAATATGTAGCAAACCAGTTCATATCATATCATATCGCATCGAATCAAATTACATCAGATCATACACATCAAATACATCTTACTCGTATCAAATCTAAATCATAACACATCGTATCACATACCATAAAGGTCAAAGAAGATTACAAAAAAGACCTATATGGTCAATTCATAACAGAAAACTTACTTAGACGATCGAATACCATGTAGCTGCAGTCACTAACATCTAAACCTTTTACTTTTATGCCACTCTGTAACACCCTGCCAGAGATAGGAGGCTACCGACAAGGGATATGAATAATCTACCTCTCTAAGCCTCAAGCCTAACAAAAAACAGACATGACGCGTCCTAAAAATCGGACATCCTGGAACACAGTCCAGCACCATAACGACCTGTCACAAATATCAGATACACTAAAAAGACCATTGATCCAATCCAAAACATATAAATTCTTAATATCAAAACTCAATGGCTCTATGCCCAAAACTATACGTGCAAATCAGAACATTATTTACATACACATAAATACGTGCATTGCACGATCCAACAAAAATTAAACAAATAGAATGTTATACACATAGACATTTCCCCATGACTCTATAATAGGTGACTATAGGCTAGGTGGTCCTTCGTCTTGAGCTTGAATATCCAAAACTTGATGGCTGACCGATCTAGTTGCCAAGCTACAAAACTAGCAAACTGAGGTGGTGTGAGTTATAAAACTCAGTAAGTAACCACATACATCAGGAAATACAAAAATAAATTTCAGAAAAGTATGAATAAATACAAACATATATACATATACATATATGAAATTATCTGCCAGAAAACCTTTAAACTTTGTACTACTATTTACCCTTCTTAAACATAACGTCTTTCAAGAATACATGTATATTTAGGATCCATAAACTGAGTTCATAAGGCTTTTCTAATAGACAACCAAAACTTTAAAACAAAACTTTAATATCTCAAAATATTTGAAACATCGTCAAATCGGAAAGTCTTAAATATCTTCTTTAACATCAAGTTAAGTAATAAATCCTTTATACCAATAACCTTCTGAATGATTGTAATCAATGTTACATATACATACTTAGAAAAGTACCTGATGCGAATCAGAAACCTTACTTTCAAACTCCTTCGAACGTTAAAACCTCGAGTTACATACACACATATACACATTCAAAAACATATCTCATACAGATTCCCAAATCTTCGTCCTAACAAACAAACCATAATCTTCAAGCAAACGGATCACGCACACATGTCCCACACAATTATCAAAAAGTTAGTCTCATCCAACCAACAGGAACATGACACACAAAAGAATTCTATATAAAGTCAAATGACATTCATTATAAGAAACATAGTCTTTTCACACAAATGCATATGTTATCAGAAACAGAAGTATATTACAAGATCCATACAGTCAACTTCATTCACAATCAGAAACAGAAATCAGAATGTGAATTCCTTACAGACAAACGTACACATTATCAAAAACGAAGAACATATTACAAGTTCTTTACAAGCAATTATATCTATTACTATAAACATGAATCATACTACAGAATCCATATAGTCAACTTTTACATCATCAGAAGTCACAATACACAATAATCATCTTTTGAAAACCTGAATTATTCAAAAATGGATCTTTCTAAAATTAGAAGCTTCTAAGATCCAGAATCATCAAAACTATTTAAACGTCCATTTTCCGAGTTACACGTAAGAACCAAGCAATATCTGAACAGTACTATATAGACAGACGGTAGTGGGCTGTCATTTTCCGATGGTCAAAACTCCATATCAGAATCAAATGCCACAGAGGGCCAAAAACTAAAGTCATCATGAGGCTCTGTGACGAAAATATTTTATCAAGCATCTCGATGAAAATATAGTATAAAATATGAAATAAGTGTTGAGATGAAAATTTATCATATCATATCAAATCCTAAAATAGGGTTATCCGAAATCTTTTTTCTTCCAAAATTACTTTTAAATATAATATAATTATCGATAAAATATAAAATAAAAGTATCATAAAACTGAAGTACTAACTTACAGATTTGTAATATAACAGAAGTCGAAAACGTCAGGACTCAAGAAAACGTCAATAGGAACTGACATCAGAAAACTTATGTAAATTAGAATCAAAAGAAATTCAGACACTGAAGACACAAGACAAAATCGTATATCATCATTTGAAAACATATATCATATAATCTGAAATCATATTTTGGAAACATGGCTGAAATCTGAAGCATAATAAAATGTATATCATATCATCAAAAATCATACAAGACGTTCATTGCCGATCACGCGTATAGATATGAAAATGTTCGTAACAAGACCATATCAACGAAGGGTAACAGAATGTCTGTAGTCAGATGGACAGAGCCCCATAAACAGAGGGTGTACAATGTGGTGAAATCATTTCACATCAAAAGTGGAATCAAAATATATTTTTTTTGTTTGGGAAAACTTTTCAAAAATCACATGCAGATCGCTTAATACAAAAGACACACATTCAAAGGCATTCATTCACATGTCAAACACATCACAAAACACATATTTATCTGTCATCGTATGATAAGAAGCCCACAGGGATGGCACATCACACAACAAATTTTATAGTCATCAGACATTGTAACCAAACCCCTCAAACCCATGGCTTTAACCAACCCAAACCCGTGGTGACTTAGTCAACTTAAACTATATGTATTTCTATACAGATAAATTTACTTATACATACATATACACACACACACATACACATATATTTACACACATTGTTCCTACGTACAAACAACAACCAACATGTTGGTACACATAACTTGGAATACTTAACTCGTCTCACGAACACTTCTGATCCAAGTCTAATTTGTCAAAACAAGCGACGAAATAATTAGAACCGGTGATATGCTGAATTCTTGACTCAATTATACAAACTTCTAGATTTTTCCGGAACACCCAAATTAAATCTGTTTTCAACGATTCTAGTTTCATTAAATGTTCAACGATTCTAGTTTCATTAATCTCAAAACATCTAATATAATATATTCGTAGCACTAGTTTCAGTTTCCAGTAAAATTCAGAAAATCTTCCAAAAAGTATAAAATTGTTACAAACGAATCCGAAATATTTCAGATTTATCTCGTTCCTCTCAAAACCAAACAAATACATCTAATACATTATAACATATCATTTCAGGACCATCAGATAACTTAAATTCTAGGATTGTACATTTTGGAAAAACTTCCGACAATGCTACGGAAGGATCTTGGATCCTCCGAAATTTTCCGGATTCATCCAAATATTATTATATCAGTATAATTAGCTCATATCTAACATTACTTTCATCGAAGCACAGACACACGCGAAATCTGATTTTATCAGAAATTCATTAATCCTACCGGATCGGTCTAATTCATTCTAATTTCACCTGAATTCTACCAAAAATACAAATTCGATACATTCTAACTTATTCAATTCAATACAAATCAATATGTTATCTACGACACTACTGAAGTATCCGAATACAAATTGAGAAAATTAAAAATATCAATTTTTTTACTGGGAGGTCTTATCGAGATTCTAAAGGTATATACAGGCTCCCAACACTCCCACGGATGTGTAGGAATCAGTCGAATTTCAATCAGAACTATTGTTCACTCGAATGTTACTTTTCAAAATATTTTCTCATTTTACGTGCAACCGAGCTTGGATTAGAAATATCATCACCACTATCTTGTAGTACTCTCCGAGATCTTCAATTTGGCGAGTGGCTCGAGCCGTGAAACAAAGTGACAAGTCGATATTATGGTGAGTAGGTGTGCACGTTCTTCACGTCGATTCTCCGGATTCTGATGTCCCCAGGGCCGCCGCCGGCCACCATGAGATGGGGGATGGGCGGCGTACCCTTCTAGGCTATCGTGCCGGCAGGCGATGGCCGACTAGCTGCGCGTTACCAGTCAACCTCAAACGCGAAATGGAGACAATGGGTCGTGTGTGAGGAGTTGCAAAACCTTGCCACTTCTACTATTTCTGAAATCTATGAGTATTTATAATAAATTTTCGGAAAATTTCAAAATAGCCGCAAAATTACAAACGTGCCCCTACCTCTTGGCTCTTTTAGAAATTCATATTTTCGAACCCTTTGATGTAAATTTCAAAAGGTGTTCAACATAAAAGTTGTTCATCTTTAAAAAAACCTTTCCAATGGATTAAAAATAAACTCAATTGGAGTTTGTTTGATATTTTTATAGCCGAAACAAAGAAATTTTCTCCGAATATCAAAATCGCGTAACTAGTTCTTTCGAATTTCATGATTTCTTATGCAACGAGATTTCATTATAAGACATTCCAACATATTTTTCATTGGTTAAACACTTATTCTCCGACATCGTCTCATTCCGAGACCAAAACTTCAATCCGAGGACTCAGAACCTTCTATAATTTTTCTGAAAATTCGGGATATTACACAAATAATAATATATATTCCATATCAATATTAATTGAATTCCTTAGAATGAATAAAATTAATGAAAAGGCTCGTACATTGTTATATAAAGAATTTCCAGAATATTACGTTTGGAATTAACAATATAAGAGATAGACATCAAGAAAACATGGTATTGTAATTGGTAAAATTATATATGTATATCCATCAGAAGGTAAGAGAAATTATCTAAGATTATTGCTAAATCTTATTTGAGGTACATCTTTTAATGATTTAAAAATTATTAATGGTGTTAAAGTAACAACATTTCGTGAGTCCGCTCTTTTGAATGATTTATTAGATCCTAATAATACATTAGTGCAATGCCTAGAAGAAGCCTGTGTGTATCAAATGCCTTACATTTTTTGGAGACTTTTAGCTACTATTCTAATATATTATAAACCTAATAATTTAATAATGTTATAAAATTTGAACCATCCATGTTTGAAGATCATATTTATGAACATATTTCAGTGTCTGATATGAGAAGAAAGACTTTAGAGCATATTTGGTTAGTTCTTGAATCCATTGAAAGTTATATAAACGAGTACCAATTAGTTGATTATCTAATTGTAGTAGATGAAGATGAAAGAATGATGAAGGAAATAAATGATGAATTAGGCATAATAGTTTCTGAAATAGATTTGTGTTGACAGTTGTTTTTAGTTCCAGAGGTAATTCGGGAAAATCATTCCTCGAACAAACGTCCATCAACTGTGAATTTGTTTGGTTTGGGGACCAAATACAAACTTAGCAAAAGATGAGAAAACACACAAATAAAACAGAAGGTTTAACGTGGTTTTTTGGCGGGATGGACCCGACCTACATCCATGCGCACAAAGAAAATGAAGTTTTTATTAGGACTTAGGGTCAGACTGACCTCCTAATCTCTCGCTTACACGTCTGACCGACCTCTTACTAGCTCCCACTTACATTATGCTTTTTGCTCTCTTTTACAAGTGAAGAAACAAATTAGCCAAACTATCAACCAACCCATTACAATGAGTTCTCAACCCCTTTATATACTAGGAAAAACTCCACAGTTACGCTGACTCCGTGACGTCAGCCACGTGAATCTGTCATCTGACAAAACTACTTTCTGTCACCTATATCTCATCAAACCAAACTACTCTACCTTCTGCTACACGCTCCAGCCCATGTGCTAGCCTGTGTCCCAACTGCTCCTACGCGATTGAGTGTGTCAGTCAATAAACTCGTAGCCATGCTTCATCACATCAGTCGATGGCCTACTTCTGTCTCATCAATCCTTGGGAAGATCAAACTAGGCCTCGGGGCTTACGTTGCCCATCTAAGAACACAATGTTGCAACCCCGACCTACATCACCGGGTCGGTCCGTCGGAACAAGTAACATCCTTCATTGTATCTACTAGCAGGTCGGGTCAGTGTGCCAAGACTCATAGTGCTTGGTCTGACTTCCTCTCATTTCCTCGACCGGGTCTGATCTGCTGAGTCGATCCTAATTTCAGAGGCTGACACGAGGCTTTGAATGCCGAGTATGATGTCGAGGCTGCTCTGAGAGTCTGATGCTAGTCCGGGCTTGACCATCTCGGGTCAATCTTCACAAATATTAAAGTACAGTCGAGTTTGATACTTTCTTATCAGGTCAGGTCGGTTTCCCAACCTTTCCTCTAGTTCTGCCTCGAGTTGCCTCACTGTACCTCGGACTCGGGTCCCTCTGTCTGACCTCTCATCCTCACAAGGACCTTGGGCTTTTATCTGTCAAGTGTAAAATTTATTTTAACCTTCCTTAGGATTCTGACTTCCTGAGGGACAAAAAACCACCATCAATAATTTGTTATCAATATCATTGCTTACTGTTGGTTTCTACTATAGTCCCAAGATCATTCAAGCAATGAAAACAATGTGAATACAATAAATAAGTATGGCGGAATCATACTTACAATGAACGAATTTTGAGATGTGTTGAAGACAAAATTTCCTCCATTGTTGATCCTTTGAAGTTTCGGCCAATGAGGTCCTTTTGTTGAAGAGTTGAATCTAAGCTCCAAGCTTTATGTTGATTCCAAGCTCAAAGGTGGGTTTCCCTAACACCTAGTATGATTCCTTGTTGAAGTGCTAGCTTGAATGAAGAAAAAACAATTTTCTCTTCACTTGTTGAAGCTCACGGTTTTGTGAGTATTTGGGAGAGAGAGTGTGTTTTGTTTTCTTTGATTTTTTTTCCAAAAACATAATGCAAAACGGTGTTACCAAAGTTTGGTATATGGCTTTCAAAAAGTCAAAACCATTTTGGAGCCAAAATGGCAATTAAAGCTCTCAACAACCAACATCATGAATAGTGACAAGTTGTCATTCACCAAAAGGTGACTTGACATCCATCACTAGATTGACATACGATTTGACGAGCGATGTGACTTGTGGCCGCACTTGATTTTAAATCGGAGTGGCCTCGCAAACACATCCCGGGCTCGGGTTCGTTAATTCCGAATTAATGAATTTTCCGTTGCGACGTAATTAAATCAAATTTACTATTCACATCGCTCGCGAATTAAATCTAAATTAATTCGTTTGCCCGAATTAAAATCCTTATCGATTAATTCCAAATTAATCTTTCTCTCTCTTCAAATAGTATTTTATCCTAGATAAAATCTCTCCGTAATTAATCCAAGATTAATTATGTTTGAATCATACGTCATCGGTGAATCTTCGGGAAGCGACCCAAGAGATCCCTGGATATGTTGGCAGTAAATCCGGTTATCGGACTATCCGAACACGTACATACCTTGTACTATATTTTTACCGATTTACGAGACATGGTTGGCTTCTAGCAAAGCACTGTGCCTACCCAATTCTCCATAAATATTCTTAATGGAATATATAATCTGTATCAGGTGTAGTATACGTAGTATTGCGTATTACGATCCAGTATCAGATGTCACATGCAAGGCCTGGGGCTGGAATAATGTTTGCCCCGTACGAAGCATATATCGGATATCAAGCAACTAGTCTCTTTAATCGGATAATCATGACCAAGTCATATTATCCCGATGGTTGCAACCAATTTAGAGTACCAGTTATGTATCCATGCATGATCATCATCTTCATATGACTAAAATGATACTTTCATCTTGACATCACACCCAATACACTACGATTCTCAATAAATCCAGAAGAGGCGTACATAGAACCTGTTAAAGTCCTGGACGACCAAAACCAAAGCGTATTGATTGTCACAAGTACTAGCGATGTAAGTCTCAGATTAAGACCAAATACACATACCCTGATGCGGATTCCCATAGACACATAGTCATACTACCAATGGGATTCCGCGGGGTCTATCCAGAACGAAGCTGTTTCCGTACCATCGGTAAACACAGCCTCCTATCACACTTGCACAAGTATCCAATACTTAAATATAAGAGAACTATGCCGTTACGCTTCCATAACACGCAACAGTGCAATACTAGTCTATTCCGTATTATCGATGTCTAGTCTCGATAATACTACGACTAGGGATATTTAATGATTAAACCTTTATGGATTGATATTGTCTCATATCTTATAATCTGGAACAATCATAGGGACTTTTATCATTTATATATATTAAGTAATCAAATTACAAAATGATAAAATGCAATTTCATTGCTACATAATTAATTTGTACAAAAACCACAATGTCTTTTACAAATAGGGACGCTATGGTTCATAATTGTCTGAAAATCTACCACTTGGCCTATAGCCAGTCACTCAAGCATCTAAAACCTGAACAATGTACATGTCGCTCAAACTTTTACTGAGGAATAACTTTCGTCAGTGGATCTGCAATGTTGTCCTCTGAAGCGACCTTCTCGATCTTCACATCGCCACGATGTATGATCTCACGAATCAGATGGAAACGTTGAAGAACATGCTTGGATCGTTGATGAGACCGTGGTTCCTTAGCCTGCGCTATAGCCCCGTTATTGTCACAATACAATGGAACGGGCTCAGCTGCTAACGAAACTACTCCTAATCCAATTAGGAATTTTCGGATCCAAACTGCCTCTTTTGCTGCTTCAGCTGCAGCAATGTACTTCGCTTCTGTTGTTGAATCGGCAACAGTCTCTTGCTTGGAAGATTTCCAGCTTACTGCTCCGTTATTCAAACAAAATATGTACCCGAATTGCGACTTGCAGTCGTCTTTATCGGTTTGGAAACTTGCATCGGTATACCTAATTTCCTCAAGTTCTCCATCTCCATAGATTAAGAAAGCATCTTTAGTTCGTCTAAGATACTTTAGGATATTCTTAACCGCCATCCAGTGACTATCACCTGGATCGGCCTGATAGCGACTACACATGCTCAAAGTATAGGAGACATCAGGTCGCGTACATATCATGGCATACATGATCGATCCGAATGCCGAGGCGAACGGTATCCGTCTCATGTTGTCTCTCTCATCTTAAGTTTTAGGACACATGTCCTTAGATAGAGTGACGCCATATGACACTGGCAACAGTCCCCTCTTGGACTGATCCATGTTGAATCTCTTCAACACTTTGTCAATGTACGTGCTCTGGGAGAGTCAAAGCAGCTTTCTAGATCTATCCCGGTAGATCTTTATTCCCAGAATAAAGGCTACTTCTCCTAGATCCTTCATGGAGAATTTTAATGAAAGCCAAGCTTTCACCGATGTTAACATGGGAATGTCATTGCATATAAGCAATACATCATCAACGTAGAGGACAATGAATGTCAGTGCGCTCCCACTAACCTTCTTATATACACAAGGATCATCCTCATTTTGAACGAAATCAATTCTTTTATGATCTCATTAAAACGTTGGTTCCAAGAACGTGATGATTGCTTCAATCCATAAATGGATCGATTTAACTTACAAAACTTGTTTGCAAGTCTAGGTACGGAAAAACTGTCAGGCTGTTGCATATAAACATCCTCCAAAAGGTTTCCGTTAAGGAAAGCGGTTTTGACGTCCATCTGCCATATCTCGTAATCGAAATATGCAACAATAGCAAGTATTATCCAAATGGATTTAATCATGGCAACGGGTGAAAAAGTTTCATCGTAATCGACACCATGTCGTTGACGATACTATTTCGCTACAAGCCTAGCTTTGTATATTTGTACGTTGCCATCCATGTCGGTCTTCCTCTTGAATACCCATTTGCAACCAATAGACTTTACGCCTTCTGGTGCATCAACCAGTGTCCAAACTTGGTTGGTGTACATGGAATCCATTTCGGAATTCATGGCATCTTGCCATAAACTGGAGTCGATACCTTATATCGCTTCCTCATACGTAGTCGGTTCATCTTCCTCAATAAGATTAATATCTACATGAGGTGAGATAAGAAACTCATACCTCTCAGGTTGTTTTCTGACTCTCTCCGACCTACGCGGTCCTTGTGTATTCGAAGATTGTGGTACAGTCTCATCCCTGATGGACTGTTCATGTTCCGTTAAGGATTCTGTGCCAGGAATAGTATCACTCCGATTTTCATCGAGTTCTACTTTCCTCCCACTTATCACTGCATTTAGGAATTCCTTCTCAAGGAAAACCACATGTAGAGCAACAAATACTTTGTTTCTGTTGTCTTAGTGATAGAAGTAATATCCTTTGGTTTCCCTAGGATATCCTACAAATAAGCATTTATCCGATTTGGGTTCTAGTTTGGTACCTTCCAAACGTTTGACGTATGCCCAGCAACCCCAAATTTCAGGAATGAGAAACCCGGTTTCTTTCCTGTCCATATTTCATACGGAGTCTGTTGAACAGACTTTGACGGAACCTTATTCAAAATAAGTATTGCACTGTTTAATGCATATCCCCAAAAGGAAATAGGTAGCTCTGTGCGACTCATCATTGACCTTACCATGTCTAACAAAGTTCGATTTCTCTATTCGGACACACTGTTTAATTACGGTGTTCAGGAGGAGTCCACTGTGAAAGAATACCATATTCTTTCAAGTAATCAAGAAACTCATTGCTTAAGTATTCGCCACCACGGTCCGACCGTAATGTCTTAATACTTTTACCGGTCTGTTTTTCTACTTCGTATCGAAACTCTTTGAATTTCTCAAAAGTTTCTGACTTGTGTCTTATAAGATACACATAACCATAACGCGATGCATCATCCGTAAAGGTTACGAAGTATTCATATCCACCTCTAGCCTGGCTAGACATGGGCCCACAAACGTCACTATAAACAATGGCTAACAGTTCAGTGGCACATTCACCTTACCGCTAAAAGGTTATTTAGGCATCTTGCCTAATAAACAAGATTCGCAGACGTCATATAAATTTGGATCAAATCAGTCAAAGTACCCATTCTTCGAAAGTATGGATATGCGTGTCTTGTTTATGTGTCCCAGACGACAATGCCACATATAATTTTCATCTTTGTTACTTACTTTAAGCATTTTGTTTGTTACATTATATGTTTGAGATTGATTTATATTCAAAATATAAAGACCATTATTTGCATCAGCAGTGCAAATTTCTATATCATTTTTATACATAAAACACCCAGTGTTTCTAAATACAAAAGTATACCCACATTGGGTTAACATAGATACAGAAATTATATTCCTAGTCAAACTAGGTACAAAATAACAGTTTATAAGTTCAAGTACATGCCCCGAGGGCAGTTCCAAAACATAAGTGCCCACGGCCAAAACAGCAACTTGAGTCCCATTTCCAACACGGAGGTCAATCTCTCCCGAGGCCAGTCTCTTGCTAATCCGCAGATCCTGCACATCAGTACATATAAGTACCACAACCAGAATCAAAAATCCAAATTTTAAAACTAGAAGTAGACATGTTTATTTCTATAACAAAATACTGAAGCCGGTGCCTTCCCCGCTTTGATTTCCTTCATGTGTGCCTTGTACTCACGGCAGTCACGCTCCAGTGATGCTGCTTCCCGCACTGCAAGTATATATCTTGGGATTTTTCCTTGGGTTTCCTAGAACCCTTTGACGATTTGGCCTTGCCTTTCTTCTTATGCTTCTTCTTTTTAACACCTCCAGTCGCCTTGGGCTAAGCCCTTGGAGTCTGAGATGTTGAAGCATAGTGCGCCTCGCGCTTCTTGCCCTTAAGGAGCATTTTTCTGCCTCACGCAGAGTGGACATAACTCTCCAAGAGTCTGGTCTTGGTTAAACATGTTGTAGTTCATGATGAACCCACTCCAGTGTCGGAGAGAGACTGTAGGATCAAATCCACTGAAGTCTCAGCCTCGAAGACTATGCCCATCTGTTCTAGCTGCTCAATGTCAGCAATCATCTGTGAGACATGGTGCTCAATAGACGTACCCTCTGACATGCGAGCGCGGAAGAGCTTCTTCTGCAACTTGTATCTTTGCGATCTAAGATTAGATCGGTGGAGATCGTGTAACTTCGCCATCATCTCATAGGGATCCAACCCCTTGTTTTGACGACGGAATTGCGGATTCATAGCGGCAAGCATTACCGATTGAGCATTCGCATTATCATCGCTATGAGTCTTCAAAGCTAAAGCTCAGCTCAAGTAACTGATCAGGTCGGGGCTTAGGCCCAATAGGTCGCTCTAAAGTATAGAGTAACTTCTCGGATCCCAGAACAATTATGAGATTCATATCCCAGTCCTGAAAGTTTGTGCCATTAAAGACGTTGTCGCCCATGACAATTTCCTTAATGCTCAACTTTCCTGTCATCTCTTAACCGCAATAGTCCAACTATTCGATTAACGATGTATGGGTACAGTCTAACTGGTACAAGAAAAATAATAATATATTAGTCCAACTAATAAAATAATTGACGAAATAATTTTGAAAGCGCGTAAAGCTAAGTATTTGAATGAAATTGCAAATTCAATACTAGTCTCCCACTATTTTTTGGCGACCCTCTAACCCTATGTTGAGTACTCGGGAACCTAGTTTCCTAGTGGGATAGGATCCCGTTAAATAACACATAACTTTGACTTTGGCCAACAAGCTGTATGATATTTAACTAGGTAGATCTCTAAGATCAATTGGATCTCATCCAATTCCTAGATCCGGTAGGTGGACCTCCAAGTCCGAAACATATATACAATATATATGCCAATATATCCAATATATTTTCCTAACCTTTTTCCTCTGAATCAACTAAGCCTTGGCTTTGGCACAACAAGCTTAATGATTCCAGTTAAGCGGAACCCATTGACTTTGGAAAAATTTGTAATCGATGTCGATGGACAAGAAGTGATCTTGACTTTGGCCAACAAATCACAACTTGGACAAGACATCCGATATGGAACAAAGCCTTCATGATTCAAACACATCCGCGATGGACAAAGGTCTTGACTTTGGCCAACAAACCAGTGCCAATCTTGGATCTTGAGTAAGAATCACTCAATGGAAGGAAAAACGCTTAATATTTTATTGAGGGTTTTTCGCGTAAATTGGCAACCAATTTATTATCTTTGTTAGGTCTCATCATACACCCTTAAGCATGCATTCTAAAAGCACAATAAGACGCGAAAATAAATTAATAACGATATGCGGATGGATATCTCACAGATTGTTCCTAGAACAAATCACTCTATTTCCTCTCCCCGGCTAGCACTATTCTTACTTCTAACCCAATTACATAATAGAATTAAAGAAACCTCATTAACATTGAGGGGAATTAGGTGAGAAGAGAAATACAAAGAATCAATAGAGATAAGGCTGGACACGCATGTCCAATTTAATAAATTCTAAATTTACAATAATTTCCAAAATTGTCATTCCCTTCTAATATCCATCTGATATACGTTATTCATTCAACACATCCAGTATTCACAAAAAGCATGTTATTCAATTAATCTAATCCAATTAATTAATCTTGAATAAAGTGATCATTCAATGTTCAAACAACGATTTGATTTTACGCGAGTCTAACTCGTTTGTGAATAAGTACTCGAAGTACGAATTCTTGAATTATATCGAACTACAATTTAAATCTAATTTAATTCGTATTTCAATATTAATTCTATATTTAATTCCAAATTAAATACTACACTTTTTAATGTACTTTAACGACTTAGATTCCAAATCTAATCTTAATGGGTCTCAAAGCCCAATTAACATCCAATGTTGTTTAATTAAAGTCCAATGGGTTTTCAATTGATTTCATAAGGCATGGGTTTTGGTCAATATGGGTCAAACCCAAATACCAAGGCCCAATTAAGGAATCACCCTTATTTGCCAAGAAACCAATTTAGGCCCAATTAAACATTTAAAGCCCATTTGTTATATTTGGACTTAATGGAATGATTTACGCCCAATTTGGATCCAATCCATTTTCCTAAACCAACTTGGCACAACCAAGCCCATTAGGCCAAATATAACAATTATAAGCCCAATTCTAAATCAAGCCCAATTTATTAAATTCTAATTTTCCAAATTCATAATTTAATAAATCAAAGTGTTTAGCCATGATTAATCTTCTAAATTAACATTTCCAAAATACTAATCTATTCATTAATCATGCTTTTCATCATCAACACATGTCCAACATTATTGAATCAAAAATCATCTCATTTCATTCATGCTTATATTACTCACGGCATTTTAGGGTTTATTATGTTCGATTCCGTTTTCAATCCGATTGAATTACAATCATCATTTCCCAAGTTTTTCAACTCATCCAATGATCAAAAATAAAAAATACCATGACTTAGGGCAACATAAGCATTCGGCCAAGCCAACTTTTTGGGCAAAAATTGATCTAATTAATTTTAATGAAATTGATCATATATAACTCCAAGTTATCATCATTCAAGCATACTCAATCAATCAATTTTATCAAATCATGCTCAAATCGATTTTACCCAAATTTTAACCCTAATATTTTTCATGCTCAAATTAGGCTCTGATACCATTGTTGGTTTCTACTATACCCAAGATCATTCAAGCAATGAAAACAATGTGAATACATTAAAGAAGTATGGCGAAATCATACTTACAATGAACGAATTTTGAGATATGTTGAAGACAAAATTTCCTTCTTTGTTGATTCTTTGAAGTTTCGGCCAAGGAGGAGAGCTGAATCCAAGCTCCAAGCTTTATGTTGATTCCAAGCTCAAAGGTGGGTTTCCCTAACACCTTGTATGATTCCTTGTTGAAGTGCTAGCTTGAATGAAGAAAAAACAATTTCCTCTTCACTTGTTGAAGCTCAGGGTTTTGTGAGTATTTGGAGAGAGAGAGTGTTTTTGTTTTCTTTGATTTTGTTTTCCAAAAACATAATGCAAAAGGTGTTACTAAAGTTTGGTATATGGCTTTCAAAAAGTCAAAACCATTTTGGAGCCAAAATGGCAATTAAAACTCTCAACAACCAACATCATGAATAGTGATAAGTTGTCATTCACCAAAAGGTGACTTGACATCCATCACTAGATTGACATGCGATGTGACGAGCGATGTGACTTGTGGCCGCACTTGATTTTAAATCGGAGTGGCCTCGCAAACACATCACGGGCTCGGGTTCGTTAATTCCGATTAACGAATTTTCTGTTGCGACGTAATTAAATCAAATTTACTATTCACGTCGCTCACGAATTTATTCTAAATTAATTCGTTTGCCCGAATTAAAATCCAATTTTAATTGCGCGTCGAAATCTAATTTCGTATAATATATCGAATATATTATTTTATCGATTAATTCCAAATTAATCTTTCTCTCTCTCAAAAATATTTTATCCTAGATAAAATCTCTCCGTAATTAATCCAAGATTAATTATGTTCGAATCATACGTCATTGGTGAATCTTCGTGAAGCGACCCAAGAGATCCATGGATATGTTGGCAGTAAATTTGGTTATCAGACTATCCGAACACGTACGTACCTCGTACTACGTTTTTACTGATTTACGAGACATGGTTGTCTTCTAGCAAAGCACCGTGCCTACCCAATTCTCCATAAATATTCTTAATGGAATATATATCTGTATCAGGTGTAGTATACGTAGTATTGCGTATTACGATCCAGTATCAGATGTCACATGCAAGGCCTGGGTCTGGAATAGTGTCTGCCCCGTACGAGCATATATCGGATATCAAACAACTAGTTATTTAATCGGATAATCATGACCAAGTCATATTATCCCAATGGTTGCAACCAATTTAGAATACCAGTTATGTATCCATGCGTGATCATCATCTTCATATGATTAAAGTGATACTTCCATCTTGACATCACATCCAATACACTACGATTCTCAATCGGTAAACACAACCTCCTATCACACTTGCACAAGTATCCAATACTTAAATATATGAGAACTATGTCGTTACGCTTCCATAACACGCACAAGTGCAATACTAGTCTATTCCGTATTATCGATGTCCAGTCTCGATAATACTACGACTAGGGATATTTAATGATTAAACCTTTATGGATTGATATTGTCTCATATCTTATAATCTGGAACTAATCATAGGGACTTTTATCATTTATATATATTAAGTAATCAAATTACAAAATGAAAAAATGCAATTTCATAGCTACATAATTAGTTTGTACAAAAACCACAATGTCTTTTACAAATAGTGACGCTATGGGTCATAATTGTCTAACACTTACCTGAGAACAAAAAAAATATATATGACCTGTAGTAAACAAAGTCTTTACAAAAAAAAAAAATATGAATTTTTTTTGTAGACTGGCCTGGAGGAACAGGAAAGACATATTTGTACAAAGTTATTTTTGCTACCATTAAGTCAAAGAGTTTTATAGCCCTTTCTACAACTTCATCAGGAATAGCTGCGGCATTTGTGTTTCTGTTAGGGTTGGTGCTCAGAGTGCCAATCTGGATCATATTTATGTCCGATTTATGAATACGATCAATACTTTTTTCCATTATATTACTTATTTAATGGTAGCACCTCTTGTCTTTTATATACATATTCGATCTAATTACGATTAGATATCTAATTATGATTAGATTGAAACTAAATCTGATTTAGTGGTACGTGTATATTAGACAAAAACCATAGGATTTACAATGTAGTGCGCAGTTACAACGTAGTTTGTAATTGATATTGGGAAGCGTCACTATAAGTTGTATATCCTAAATAAAATTTCTGGTCAAGATTTGCTAATACGAGTCGGTTAGTAAAATCCGCTGAGACCAGTACATGTCGTATACCGTGACTTGGTCTGATGGTTTATCCCAATGAACCATGAGTCTCGGGAGACTCGTATAGACATATAGGTTTTATTTGATAAACACTGAAGGATCACTGAAGATTTTCTAATAGATGGTACACCAACATCAATAAGAATCTTCTCAAGTTGAGCGAGCATAGTGGTCCTTCGACTTGAGATACCATAGTGGATATATGAGTTATCCTCCATACTTTGATGGCAGTCACATCACCGAAATCAAACCTCCACCTGTTCGTTGGGTGTGGACTGATGCTCATAATATTCAGTGCGTATCAAGATAGAATCCGCCAGTCCTGTGTACAGGGCATAAGTATCCTGCACGTGTTTGCAATCTAGTAAATCCATGGCTGTGGTATAACTTCGAAATCAAGTTCCGAGTGTTATTTAGAGATCGTAGATTTGAAAGTCGACTATATTATACCATAAGGATTTGACATTCTTATCTATATCCTAGGTATAATAAGGATAGCCTGTGATGGAGGGATTATACGTATGCAATGACCTCGACTTGTATAGTTTAGCGAGATTATCTGTGGTCGTCATAATTCATAAGTGGGTGAATTATGGACACGAAATTGGATTTCGTGACGGATAAACCTAAACTTAGGGAGTCTCACAATATGAAGTGTACTCGTGGAGCACTTGGGCAACGCGTTATGAATAATACAGATTATTTATAATACTTCACCAGATTAAATGAGTTAATTCGAATCGTTTAAACGGTTAAACGAAAATAAATGCACATGGCCATTTTTGGTCAATCGAATTATTGTGTATTTGTATTTGATACATAATTTAATTAGATACACATTAATTAATTGTCAAATGAGATTTTGATACATGTCACTTCTATACGTATTTTATTTAATGTAAATAAAATATATATGAATTAATAATAATATTAATTAATTATTTGGATATTTAAATGTTAAATATTTAGATGATTAATTGATATATATATTTCATAATTGTTATGGAAAATATGTTTAATTATAATTGGTTATACTTGGCATTAAATTTAAGGTTAAAGTTGTAAATTTTATTTTTGACTAATTTAACTTTATATTTAATTTATTTTAATAATTTTCATATGATAATTATTATCACACATGCTTATTATAATTGGATACATGTGGCATGATTTATTAATTTGATTTTGGATCAATTAATTTTTGCAAAAATGACCAAAATAACCCTCCAAAGTCGGCAATCTCATTAAAAAAGGAAAAAAATTTTTTTCTCTTTTATGGCTTGCTATGGCCGAAAATCATCCTCTAAATACCTCTCAAATTGGCTTGATGATTCAAGGAATAAAGGAAGAAAAATCAAGAAAAAACTTAAGAAATTAAGAGATTAAAGGTAATCTTCAATATCCTTAAGCTTTGAAAGCATGTTTCATGTTCTTGATTATCTAGATTTATTCTAGGGTTTCTTATTTTCTATAAATTTGGGTGTTTTTGATTTGCAAGATGGATTTGGAGGCTTATTGCATGTGTGAAGTTGATTTGAATGATATTATTGTAATATTGGTTCAATTTAATCATTTGATGATATGTTGCCATTCTAGAGTGTTATGACCACTCTTGTAATGCCTAGATTTGTTCTTGGATGCTTCTTTTATGGTGGCTTGAATTGGTGTTAGTATTAATATGATTAATATTGAGAAAGTTGGATTAAAGCATGAAAAATTGATAATTTTTGTTACAAAATCAGATCTAGAAAAACTGATTTTACTGTGATGAAAATGATGTCATATAAATGTATTGGATGTGTTTTGGGTGTTGGAACAATTTTCGGAAATTGTTTCGGAGTTGAAATAAGTGAAAACGGCGAAAAACTGCATTACCGAGTGACTTTTGAGCCAACCGAGTGACGACTGCCCAAACAGTGAATTGGTCACTGTTCGAGCAGCCCATGAACTGCCCTAGCACTATTGGGGCTGACCTGGGTAGCCCTCATGTGCATTGGGTGGTTGGTTCGATCAAAAACGTGTTTTATGCCATTTTACGAAAAAATATTTTCGTAAAAGTTTCGCGACGTTTCTTAGTTATTTATGTCGTTATTTGATATCGAATAAATATATTTAGGTGAAATATGAATAAATTATTCATATTGGATATTGAATAATTTATTTGGTAATTTAAAAGGTTATAAAATTACGATTTCACCCGAACCGCGAGCTTCCGTTGCGCCCGCGCCAAAACCCCAACAAAAATGGTATCATAGCAGGTCTGATCCTTCATCCATTACATTTGTCATGCTTGATATATGATATATAATCCAATTTTGATATTTTCACATGCATGTAATTTAGATATTTCTTGACTTTTCGGTTCTAGGCTAACGGGAAACGTAAAGGAAATTTAATGGTTAAGTTAAATTATGTTTTCTAAGGTAGAATTGAACTATTTAGAAGTTGATCTAGATTATATTCTGCATTTGATGCAAAGCAAAGCTTTCTTGTGGAATATCCCCACTTAAATAAGGCAGTAAGTGACATATATTGCATGCATGTTTCTTGGTCCGTCTTGTCAATACGGTTTATGGGTATCTTTCTATGGCTGCATTCGAGAAAGTGCCAAAGCAGTGAGGGTGTAGTTGATAGAATTTTATCCATGCCAGTTGTATATTTGATACTAGACAAATTCAAGTGAAAGTAGAAATCATGAACGTGCCAAAGCTGTCAAGACTACATCGGTAGCTTGAGTTTGTCATTGGCAAGTGAAGCCTTGATACACCTCCTTGTGAACATGCCAAATCTGTCGTAACGAGAAACAGTTAGGACCAAAATCCGGAGTCACAGTGAGTGTGATTGACAATGAGTGTTCTACCTAATGAATATACGTAGGCGAGATCGTGCCAAAGCTATGGGTCAAAATATATTCATGGGGTCCACCTCTCACTATGGAATTTGGTTTAATTATTGAATTCTCATTTTCCGTTGGGGATTACGGTATTACGTTAAGTAGTGGGAGACACTGCTGAGTTAAAAATCCATAACTAAGGCAGTGCATAATATTGTGGAATTTGCTACTTTTGTTTTCCTTTATTCTATATTGTTAATAGAATTATACTTCCTATCCACTGTATTTATATTATTTGAAAATTTTTTCTGACTTCACTTATGGTTGCGAAGTTCTAGAATATGTCCTAGAATCTTAGTAGACTTGGATATTGTTAGATTAGTCAAAACCATCGGGAATTGTTGTTCCGATTTTCTTGAAAATCAAGATGGTTAGTGACTTAGTTTCTAAGTCACGATAAGTAATCTAAATAGATATCTATTTTATGATATAATTGTCTAGAGAGAATAGGTTATTGTGTGGTAAGAATTGACGTGAATTAGTTCATGTCTTGAGATTCTTGACTGGCAATAAGAAAACTTCATTAGGTATTTGTTTATCTTATAATGACTTTTAGAAGTCACGTGTTTGACACAGTTTGCTAATCAATTATTTGCAATTATTGTGAATAATTGAAGGCAAATTATAAAGCTAAAGAAATGAGATGTGTATAGTTGTGTGTTGATAATATCGATTCACACAATACGACAACTGTATTATTGGATACCAAATCTCTCATATAGTTATTTAAAATAATGTTGAATGATTGTTTTGATATTTGGTATCAGAACTTGTGACTATTGGATAGTTACTTGTTCTTTATAAACAGTTGTTACATCTTTTTAAATGACTAGTAGTGTCATCGATGAATAGATAAACATTAAGAAAAATATTCGGTTAACTATATAACTTAGAACAGTGCTTTATGAGATTTTATCACATAAGCATTAGATGTTTATTCCGTATGGTAAAGGATGGTCTGATACAAGATCACACCATATATCCTTATCCATTTAATGAATATTGTATTCAGGATGTAGTTAAATCTCATTTAACCAATGATCGTCATTGGACCACAGATTTATTAAACTAATACTTTGGAAGTATGTAGTTTAATGAATTATAAATTACCATGGATAGTTTTCTTTACTTCGTAACTTAGTTAATGAATTGTCATGACTTGGTTACATGTTTCTAAAAGAATATATATTGAACGTCTTGAATGGTTCGAGAACTTTCAATATGTTTATGATGAAACGCGGATAGAATGTTTTAAATGGTTTAAAAATATTCTATTTGAAGTGTTGAAAACTATATTTTAAAATTCATCGTGAGTCTTTGAATTGTTCAATGATGTTTGACATGATCAAACATGTGAATTTATGGTAATTAGTTCTAAATTTATTTAATGAATGTGATTCTTACTCAATAATATTCTTCTACGATTCCATCGTGATTGAATTGATCAGTGGGAGAAATCGAATCTTATATGATTTGATTCGTTTGATATTGAGTGTGTTGGACAGTAATGACCCATAGTGTCACTATTTGTACAGATCATGGTATTGTTGTACAAATTAACTATGTGACAAAGGAAATTGCTCTCTTATCATTTGTAATTAGATTACCAAGATGTATAAATGATATGAGGTCCTTATGATTAGTTCCTGGATTGAGATGATATGAGACAGTATCAATCCACGATAGTTTAATCATTAAATATCCCTAGTCAAAGTATTATCAAGATTGGACATCGATAATGCGGAAAAGACTAGTATTACACTTGTGTGCGTTGTGAGGGCATAACGGCATAGTTCTCATATATTTGGGTATATGATAATCATGCAAGTGTAGTAGGAGGTTGTGTTTTACCGATGGTACGGAAAACAGCTTCGCTCTGGATAGACCCCTCGGAATTCCTATGGTAGTATGACTATGTGTCTATGGAAGTCCGAAATCAGGGTAGGTGTATTTGGTCTTAACCTGAGACTTACACCGCTAATACTTGCGACAATCAATATACTTTGGTTATTGGTCGTCCAGGGCTTTAACAGGTTCTATGTACGCCTCTGCTGGGTATATTGAGAATCGTAGTGTGTTGGGTGTGATGTCAAGACGGAAGTATCACCCCGGACATAGTGGAGATGATGGTCACGTAGGATACGAGACTGGTTCTCTTAAATGCTGCAACTATCGGGATATTATGACTAGGTCATGTATATCCGATTATAGAGACTAGTTACCAGAGATCCGATATGTGCTTCGTACGGGGCAGACACAATTCCAGCCACAGGCCTAGCATGTGACATCTGATACTGGATCGAGATACGCAATACTACGTATATTACGTCTGATATAGATCACATATTCTTGTAAGGATATTTCTGGAGAATTGGGTAGGCATGGCGCTTTGCTAGAAGCCAACCTTGTCTTGTAAATCGGTACAAACGTAGTACTAGGTACTTACGTGTTCGGATAGTCCGACGACCGGATTTACTGCCAACATATCCGGGGATCTCATGGGTCGCTTCCCGAAGATTCACCGATGACGTATGAGTCGCACTTTATTAATCTGAGATTAATTAATTAAAGAGAAAATTAATCTGGGATTAATTACGGAGATATTTTATCTGGGATAAAATATTAATTAAAGAGAGAGAACGATTAATTTGGAATTAATTGATAAATTAATATATTCGATATATTAAACGAAATTGGATTTCGACGCGGAATTAAAATTAGATTTTAATTCGGGCGAACGAGTTAATTTAGAATTAATTCGTTAGCGACGTGAATAGTGATTTTGCTAGGCATAATTATTTAATTACGACGCAACGGAAAATTCGTTAATTTGGAATTAGCGAACCCGTGCCCGGGAGTGTTTGCGGACGCACTCGCATTTCGAATTCAAGTGCGGCCACAAGTCACATCACATCGCACATCATTCAAGTGATTGATGTTTTGTCACTTTGAGTGATTGACATGCAGTCACTATTCATGAAAGAAGTGGTTGTGAGCATTTAATGGGATTTTTTGCTCCAAAATTTGGTTTGACTTTTGGAAATGATATACCAAATTTTTGTAAAGCTTTTTCATTAAGTTTTTAGAAAACAAAATTAGACACAACTCTCTCTCCCTTTCTCTTCTAGTTTCGGCCATGGTGGCCATTTTTCTTCTTGGTTTTGTTTCTCCATTGCCGAGAATGAGAAGGAACTACATGAAGATTTGTGGTAAATTTTCAAGGTGCTAGCACGCTTCCGGAGTCTTGCGAAGGTGATAGGGAACCGCACCCGTGAGCATGGAATCACAAAAAGCTTGGAGCTTGAAGGAATCACCATTGCCGAATCTATGGAGGACAAAAACTGCCCACTGCCGAGCACCTTGGAGGAGAGTTTGAAAGTTTTGTTCTTCACAGCATCGCCTCAACCGATCGATGTAAGTATTCCGCAACTTCTTCGTTGTATTCGCACTTATGTTTCTTGCTTGAATCGATCCTTGGGACCGTAGATTTTCCCAACAAGTGTTACCAAATTAGTTTCAATACTCTTGGAGATATGCTCCAGTAACACTAATTCTTCTTTTTAATTAAGGTTCCATTAATTTATACAATTACGTATATGATATGTATAAGTAGAAAATTTGAATCTTAAAAGGTTTGAGATTTGAATCTTTCTTTTATATAATGGTTATATAATTGAAAGTACGTGCGCCTCGAAGGTACAAGTAAAAGTTTATCATTTATTCTATTTAATATAATATTGTATTCTATTTGATAAAATATCTTTTCTACGATCTCGAGTAATAAAATTATTTTATTACTTGATAAGTAACACTAGATGTTAATGATTGTAGAAAAGACTTGACTTATTGAAGTCAAATGTGAGAGTGATAAACTAAAATGGAACTAAATAATTAATAAGATGAAATGACCCTACGATATCTTCCGTATAAGTTTAATATGATGTCAGAATCATTTACAAAGTATTTGAAACTTATTGATTCTGTTGTTTTCTTATCAAAGAAAATTATCCTATAACTTATAATGGGAGCGATATTTGATATCGATTTCGGTAGTTAGCATTAAACCATACATCTAAGATTGTTCCTAGCTTACTACGATCAAGTTTTGAACTTGATTAAGTTTTTATTATGAATAGTTCATAAAATGTGCAAATTATTTGCGCAGCAAAAGCAATGAGCTAATTAAATGTTTGACCTTTACAATATGACAGTGAGAAAGGTTTTACTCAGTGATCTATTGTAGATTCTGAGGAAACTTGTCTCTAGTCGCATTGATTGAATAATTAAAGATTTGTTGGTTAATGTTGATATTAAACTATGTATTTTGGCTAAAGAATGCAAAATGGTGTTCCTGAATGTTTTCTTCGAATGAGAAATCCGTTGTGGTTTCTTTGTTTGAAGATTTCATTCTAGAATAGCCCTAGAGTTTGTATTCTGCTAAGATCACATTTTGATATACTAGCTTATAGAGCCTATTGTAGACTCAAATAAGCTTTCCAGAAATTTATGTTCTCTAATTTTAATACAGTCAGATTGTCTGATTTTATCAAAGCATAGAGAATACATATGTAATAGTAGGGGTCAGTGGGAGCATACAAATTTCTTTCTAGTGTTGTATATCCTAACGGCATTATCATTATTAATGTAATAATGAAATGTTTGTGAGGTAAAAGGTTTACCCAAGTTTTCTTTTCTCCATGAAAGTAGTGGGAGTTATCTCTATTATATTTGATATAAAGTTTTATATATGATATAAAACAATAGACTTGTGAGATACTCTCATTAGTCCTGCATTAGATATGATCTAATAAAGGACACATTAAAACTATCTGTATGACAGTTAGTATAACTGTTTGATAGTTAGTGTGTCTCTTATATATAGTATTAATCTTTCGTAAATGATGATTCATTTGTCGAAAGAGAAATTTATTAGAATGTCTAGTCAATCTGATGCATCATATGATATTAGCATAATGAATATTATATTATGTGTGATTAAAGATATCAATTTAATCGTAATAGTTACGAGCTATTTTGATACGCTGCAGACCATAGGATGTGTCTTGAAACATGTTCTTTATTATCTTTGAGATATTAAGATCAAGTTTTCTTATTCATGGAGAATATAATACACAACCATTATGGTCAGATTAGTTTTGAGTCTAATTATGACATTAGATGGTCTATGTCATATAAAGTCAGAAAAGATGCAGTGGGAGAGTCACAGTTGATTCTACTGTATTAGTGAAATTTGTTGCAACTTATGAAGTATTGACTTATGAAGTTGCATAGTAATCTCATATATTAGAAGTTTTGATATTAATATTGTGTCTACGGTTGTCTGCATAGTATTTTGGATTTGATCTCTAAATACATAGACGATTTAATAGCTATAACACAATATTGTATCGCATCTAAGTCATATTGATGTAGAACTTGGGTTCTACAAAATATGAATGATGATGGTTGTAACATCCCGCCTAAGCCAGGATGCTACCGGCATGAGACATGCTAATCCTGCCTCCATAAGCCTCTGACTCTGACGAAAATTCGGCATGACATTTGCTAAAAGTCATGAAACTTGGTGTAGGACACAGAAACTGGACGACGCATGATGTTCTAGACTCAGGGCCTAGTTGGGAGTACGGAGTAGCCAACGAAGGACTAAACCGGAGAATGATGGAGTCGCCACCCGGTGTGAACCGGGAAAATGATTTAAGGCCGCACTCACCCCTCGCAAGGGAAGACCTCAAACCGTTGGGTTCGGAATGGTCCCTTACTTATGTCATTTGTAATGATTGGATTTGTGTAATATTAACCTAGTTTACGAGACATGCATTGGTGGAGATTATTCTAAGCGCATTACAACTTAAATTCTTGATACAAAAATAATTAATTACATCACGCTTAAAATAAAACAACATTACAACAACATAATCATGCTTCAAATACAAATTTAAGTGAAATGAAATATGTGAGCCTATTAAGTGGTACGGGGCGTTGTATCCCGAGTGCAAACCATATTACCGTCCATTCAGATTCGGCTATGGAATTTATGTCCGGGTTTCCATCCAATATACCACAAAAAAGGAACACATATTCCATTCACCCAAAATTACATCACGTACTAATTAATAACATTCATGCGACCGAAACATAAATTGCATTTATTTCGTGTAAACTAATTCTAAATGACATGCTAAAATAGCCAAATAAACTACATGCATTTCTACGTCATTATTTCATGTAAACTAATTCTAAATGACATGCTAAAAAAGCCGAATAAACTACATGCATTTCTACGTCATTATTTCATGTAAATTAATTCTAAATGACATGCTAAACTAATCATTCATGTTAATCAAACAAAAATACATTTCTTAAATCATTATTCATGCAAATAAGTTTCATACAACATACTAAATTAATTTAACACATTAAACACATAAAATACATTTTTTAGGCCATTATTTCATGTGAGTCAATTCCAACAACATGTCAAGCTAACTATTCATGTTAAAATATCATAAAATACATTTTTAAATTATTATTTTATGTGAGAGAATTTTGTAATATAAACCCTCAGGTCTAACCTTTTTTGTCGTTGCTCGGAGGCGCGTTACACGGCCATCGGAAAGGCTAAGTCACCACGATCGCACCGGTTCGCTGTTGCAGTGTTTCGCTCACTGTTTTGCCACTTCGCTCGCTGTTTTGAGTCCACTTCGCTGCGTTCCAAGTCTTCGTGCTTTGCCCACTGGTTGGTAATGAATATAAGTTTGCTTTGGTGAATTTTGAGGGGTATTGGGTTGCCGTAAGCTCGATTTCTCGAAAACTTATAAGTGCAGTTTTTGGTTCACTGTTTCGGTGATTTTGGTCACTGTTTGGGCGTGAATGAGCTGCTGTTTTGGTGTGGATAATGTGGGTTGGATGAGGCAACTTATGTACTGGTTTGAGAGGGAAATTGGGGTGGTTTTAGGCGCAAGTTTCAGGGGCTAAATGAGGGGCAACTTGGGCGTGAACTGCAGTGAGTTTTGGGGCTGTTTTGGCGTGAATGTTGGGGCTTATTGGGGCTGTTTTGGCGTGAATGTTGATAGGCAGTAGAGGGCTGGGCGTTTTGAAGGTTAAATGAGGTAATTAGGGAGCTAAATGGTAGCAAATGGCGTGAACAAGAGGGGGGAACAGAGGGCTGAACGTGTGAAGAGTGGAGTGAAGGCAGTGAAGGTGGTGGCTTTAGGCGTGAACACTAGGGGCTGAATGGGAGTTGTTTTGATCTTCCAAATACTTGATATTTTGCTTGGTATATCCTTGATCTCTAATGGCCTCCCCAAGGCAGAAAAATCATGGTTTATATAGGCAATTTAGAGTGCATTTAATGGGTAGGCCAATGATATTTTGGTATCAAATAAAATGTATAATTGGATGGCTTTGTTGACATATACAAAAGATGGTTTGAAAAATGAATCAAAGGTGGTGGGATGGTGATGGGCGTGGGGTGTAGGGAATTAATGGTATGGGGGGAGTGCTTGACTTGGTGAGGGAGGCTATTAAATGATGTAGGGTTGGTTTAATAAATGTCTTGGAAAGTTAACATCAAGGTAAAAGGCAAGGTCAAATGTTAAAGTGAATAGGTAGAAGGGTAAATCATGATGGAATAGTGTAAGGAGGGTAGAAAATGGTGTCAAGGTCGTGGGCCTCCTAGGTGGTGGGCTTGGTGCTTGGTTGGTTTTGGTTTAATGGGCTTTGGATGTGGATTTGGGTGTCTAGGTGGGTTTGGAAGGGTTTGCGGTGATTTTCGGGCTGTAGGAACACTTTGAAACGACCATTCAGCAAGCAAACTCTGAGCGAACTTAGCGGATTAATTCCAATAATATGTCAATTCTTGACTTCTCTTTTCCGACGACTGTTTTCCGCGACTTCCACGACTTACAGGTAGTGCCTCCTTACGAGACTCATCATCGGGTTTGGGTATGCAAAAATGCAATGCCTACACTTGGATCAAGTCCAGCACCTCAATACAACCTATAGGGCCCGACACAAATAATATACACTAAATTAGTAAACTCAAGCCATAATACAACTGGGCTCCATGCCCGAAAATGCGTATAAACAAAAACTTTTACAAACTTTAAACTTATACAACTAAACTTATAAACAACTCAATTATTTTACAAATAAACTCATAAATAACTTGACTCTTATCCACCCAAGACCTGGTGACTGGCTGACTGCAACGCTGCTATCCGGCTCCTCAAGCTTTGGTGTCTGTGGTCGACCGATCAGGTCACCAACCTGCAAAACTCAAACACTGTTGTGGTGTGAGTCATAAGACTCAGTAAGTAACTATGCTCATTCCTTGAGCATCAAACACAAGTAAGGTCTGAATTCCATTTTATATTAATCTGAACTTTTTGTGATCATGCACATATATCACAGTCTGATTTATTTTTCTGATTCCTTATCCATTTATAAATTTATTACTAGTTACTAGTCTTTCTAACTATTCATACGTGAATTATAAGCTCTGTTTCTTATTTACAATCAACATCCATAATATACTTATTAAGTTCCTATATCTCTAATCATCAAAATAAATTTCATTACGCTTCTGCTACACTATTCTGTTAACTTATTACTTACCTACTTACTTTTTGTTAATCTAGATTGGTTACTTACCATACTTATCTTTCTTTTATTTCTTTGAAATATCATCAAATCGGATTATAAAATAATCTTTCTATTAAACATCTAACGAACTAGTATTAGCCATATAAACAAGTATTTGAAACCATACAATCATATGTTAGCATTTTACAAATTGTTCCTTCTATGTAAACATATAATACACGCATGCATCAATCATAAACACATAAATGTAATCATGATATCATGCTTCAATGTCAACTCTATACATCTCGTATGTTAACCAAGATGTATGATTTATATGCACCACTTATAAGTTACACTGAACTTTCATTATGCCATACTTTTTAGAAAATACTTTCTGAAAACTCTTTTCTTGAAAACTCTTTATAAAAACTCTTTTCTGAAACTTTGTTTGAAATTTTCTTTATAAAACTTGTCTTTTGAAAACATGCTTTAATACTCTGGTTTCTGGAAACTGTTTCTGAAATCTATTTTCTAAAAACTGTTTACTAAAGTCTGATTTCTGAAAACTGTTTACTAAAAACTGATTTTCTGAAAACTAATTACTGGAAATCTGAAAATCTTATACTGAAAATCTGAAAACTAAAAACTGCTCTACATTCAGGACCATAAGTCAACTGGATGTACTCTATGCCCTGGACCATAACTCAATTGGGCATCTCTGAGGCTGGTGGTGCCCTACGTCCAGGACAACAGCTCAACTGGCAACGTAGAGCCCTACACCCAGGACAACAACTCAACTGGGTGTAGTCACGTCCAGGACAACAGCTCAACTGCAACGTAACCACCACTAGAACTGGAGGAGCGGATCAATGCTACCACCCAAGCTCTGAAACCAGAATTTCGGGGATCTGTCAACCCTAGTCCTGCTCGAGGATCTGAGAGCGTCCCTTCTGTCCTCCACATATGCACATGTCTCTGAATCCGTCAATTCCACTGTATCTCAAGTTACATACTAGGGTGAGTTTTTCCCTCATGCCCCGAAAACATAAAACTATAATCTGTATCTCAAAACTGTAAAAACATTTCCTAAAATACAATTCTTTTAAAAGCATTGAAACTGATCTTTTATAAACACTTTGTATTTTCAAAAACATTCTTAGCTTTAATTTAATTTCTGAAAATCATATTATATAAACATGCATATGAATTTTTTACACTATCATACATGTACATGCATTCATTCATGCATATCTATAAATTAACGACATATGAATTCTAATCTTTACAAGTATTCATCATACTAGAGTTTTTCGAAATCGAACTTGAATTGTATGTATTATTGACAATCAAACGGAAACAGACTTTGAAACTGATTCGAACTTTAACACTGTTTAATCATATGAAACCTATGCAACTCAGTAGATTATCCAAGCATTCCCTAATTAAAAGTCAAAAGAAATTAATATCAGTAGAAGAAAACCACATGAATTTGCCTATAATTTTGTATTTTATTATTATTATTTTTTTAAATGTTTTTGCCTCAAATTAAGCTTATGCAGCCAGTTTAGCTTTCCATTTCCTAAACCATAAAAAATGAACTTGAAATGAAGTATTAACATTAGGTAATGCTGCATTCAAATCAACATTCCAAGCGATAAATAGCTATGCAACAAGCATGGAAGATACTTGCTTGAACTATCACAAAACATGAATGCAACTTCGACTAAAACATACGAGTCAAGTTCTTAATCATTATCACATAAATCAGCCTCTTAATGAAGGACATCAAAAGTATAACAAATGCAATTCATCTAATGCATAGATTCGGCCACATTTAGTACTGAGCGAGATGAAAATGTCCAAACTCAAAGCTTGAATCTCACTTCATATTTAACTCACCATCAAGGTAACAAACCAAATAAAGCATATATCCACCTAACCAATCTCAGTCAATCAACATAAAACATGATTTCCATCAAAGTATAAATTTAAACACTTCAAACACAAAGCATCTACTCAACATACTTCTAGTTTATGGTCTCTACTCAACTCCCTGATAAGTTATCCTTTAATTCACTTGATTTCCTTTTCAAATTCAAAATCAAAACCCGTAAAATCAAAACCCCCAAATTCTAGGGTCCATAGTCGATTTCCCCCAAATTTTTACAGCCTCTCCAATTAAAAAAAATTCTTCTAATTTCATACTAATTATTAAGTCTAGGTTACTTTTAATTCATTTTAATCTTATTAACAAACCCAATTTCAAAATTCAGTCAAGAATCTACAACTTCACACCCAATAATATTCAATCCCAAATCACACTCACACCCAAACTCAACAATTAACAACAATCCACATCAAAACTACAAACCCCAGTAAGGATTCATTCTCAAACCAAAACCCAGAAACCAACTTCAAAGAAATTATAAACATAATTACTTACCAATTGGGTCTCTTCTGATTTCTCTTCTCTCATCTCTCTCGGCTTTTTCTTTCTTCTTTCTCTGGTTCTGTTCTTTTTCGGCTTCACCCTATCACTGCCTCTCTCTCGATTCTACTCATTCTCTTCTCCTTCTTCCCCAGCTTCTCTCTCTCTCAAATCCTTTGTTTTCCCTTCTCCTCGTCTGTTTCGGTCTGTTTCATCTCTTCTCTTCTCTTTTCTGTTTTCGGTCTTCTCTTTCTCTTCTAGTTTCTTCTCGAGCTGTGTGTGTGCTGTGTGCATTAATTGAGTATGTGTGTTTCGGTGATACACGTGTGGATTATATATATACAACACGTGTGTGAAATTTCTAAAACAATTAAAGTGTGTGTGTATTAAAATATCTAAAGTTTATTTATTCAATTTATTAAATTCCAATTGACCTCGCGTTCGTAGCAACCCCACACGCGGAAAATAAAATTTACGCGATCTCGCTAAAAAACTCCGGATCGTTACAATGGTTAAGGGAAATGATTGAGTTTATTGGACAAACCCAATATATTATAGCGGACCTACTTCTTGTTGCCTACCTTTTGAGTGCTAGGTGAGCTCTTGAGGGCCATGAGTATGTGATACACATTGAGATGTGTATATGATACCGTGGATTGGCACTAGAGCAAGGGGGAGACATTGTTAGGGTTGGTGCTCAGAGTGCCAATCCGGTTCGTGTTTATGTCTGATTCATGAATACGATCAATGTATTTTTCCATAATATTACTTATTTAATAGTAGCACCTCTTATCTTTTATATACATATTTGATCTAATTACGATTAGATATCTAATTATGATTAGATTGAAACTAAATCTGATTTAGTGATACGTGTATATTAGACAAATACCTTAGAATTTACAACGTAGTGCGCAGTTACAACGTAGTTTGTAATTGACATTGGGAAGCGTCACTATAAGTTGTATATCCTTAAATAAAATTTCTGGTCAAGATTTGCTAACACGGGTCTGTTAGTAAAATTCGCTGAGACCCGTACATGTCGTATACCGTGACTTGGTCTGATGGCTTATCCCAATGAACCATGAGTCTCGGGAGACTCATATAGACATATAGGTGTTTATTTGATAAATACTGAATGACTCACTGAAGATTTCCTAATAGATGGTACACCAACGTCAATAGGAATCTTCTCGAGTTGAGCGAGCATAGTGGTCCTTTGACTTGAGATACCACAGTGGATATATGAGTTATCCTCCACACTTTGATGGCAGTCGCGTCACCGATCTATTTAAATCAGACCTCCGTCTGTTCGTTGGGTGTAGACTGATGCTCATGATATCCAGTGCGTATCAAGATAAAATATGTCAGTCCTGTGTACAGGGCATATGTATCCTGCACGTGTTTACGATCTAGTAAATCCATGGTTATGGTATAACTTCGGAATCAAGTTCCGAGTGTTATTTAGAGATCGTAAATTTGAAAGTCGACTATATTATACCATAAGGATTTGACGTTCTTATCTATATCCTAGGTATAATATGGATAGCCTGTGACGGAGGGATTATACGTATGCAATGACCTCGACTTGTATAGTTTAGCAAGATTATATGTGGTCGTCATAATTCATGAGTGGGTGAATTATGGACACGAAATTTGATTTTGTGACGGATAAACCTAAACTTAGAGAGTCTCACAATATGAAGTGTACTCGTTGAGCACTTGGACAACGCGTTATTAATAATACAGATTATTCATAATACTTCACCGTATTAAATGAGTTAATTCGAATCGTTTAAACGGTTAAACGAAAATACATGCATATGGGCATTTTTTTGTCAATCGTAATTATTGTGTATTTGTATTTGATACATAATTTGATTAGATACACATTAATTAATTATCAAATGAGATTTTGACATATGTCACTTCTATACGTATTTTATTTAATGTAAATAAAATACATATGAATTAATAATTATATTAATTCATTATTTGGATATTTAAATGTTAAATATTTAGATGATTAATTGATATATATATATATATATATATATATATTATATATATATATATATATATATATATATTTCATAATTGTTATGGAATATATGTTTAATTATTATTGGTTTGGCATTAAATTTAAGGTTAAAGTATTAAATTTGATTTTTGACTACTTTAAGTTTATATTTAATTTAATTTGATAATTTTCATTTGTGATAATATTATCACACATGCTTATTATTAATTGGATACATGTGGCATGATTTATTAATTTGATTTTGGATCAAATTAATTTTTGTAAAAATGACCAAAATAACCCTCCAAAGTCGGCAATCTTATTTAAAAAAAGAGAAAAATTTTCTTTTCTCTTTTATGGCTTGCTATGGCCGAAAATCATCCTCCAAATAACTCTCAAATTTGGCTTGATGATTCAAGGAAGAAAAGGAAGAAAAATCAAGAAACAACTTAGGAAATTAAGAGATTAATGGTGCGTTTACGTACTCGTAATCGGAATGAGATGGAATCGAAATGAAATGGAATCGGAATGAGCTGGAATCGGAATGGTAAATCGGAATCAGAATAAGTTGTTTACTTAACTATAGGAATCGCAATCGGAATGAAGCAGTATTACTATTGATGTGTTTACTTTGTCCCGTAATCGGAATGAATTGTTAAAAAGTTACAAAAATACCCTTAGTTATAATTATATATTAATTTATTATATATTAATTTATTATATATTAATTATTATTAATTTTTTGATGTATTAAATTACTCAATGTTAAATTATTCTTTTAATTTAAATATTAAATTATTTTTTATTATTATTGATTAATAGTTTTATTTATTATTTTATTATTTAAGTATTAATTAAATATTAATGTATTAAATTACTAAATATTAAATTATTCTTTTATTAAATTATTATTTTATTAAAATGTTAAATATTATTTTATTATTAATTATTATTAATTTTATTTATTATTTATAAATTAATATTAATTAATTATCTTAGGGACAATATTGTAATTTCCCATCAATAATGGGAATGGGAATCACATTCCCATGGGGGTGGTGGGAATGAGATTCACATTCCTCATTCCCAAATTTGTGGGCCCCACTCCCATTCTCATTCCCATTCATTCTATTCAATTTTATGAAGTAAACAATTTTATTGGAAATGATTCACATTCTTCCATTCTCATTGCCCTTAAGTAAACACACCATAAAGGTAATCTTCAATATCCCTAAGCTTTGAAAGCATGTTTCATGTTCTTGATTATCTAGATTGATTCTAGGGTTTCTTCTTTTCTATAAATTTGGGTGTTTTTGATTTGGAAGATGGATTTGGAGGCTTATTGCATGTGTGAAGTTGATTTGAATGATATTATTGTAATATTGGTTCAATTTAATCATTTGATGATATGTTGCCATTCTAGAGTGTTATGACCACTCTTGTAATGTCTAGAATTGTTCTTGTGTGCTTCATTGATGGTGGCTTGAATTGGTGTTAGTATTAATATGATTAATAATGAGAAAGTTGGATTAAAGCATGAAAAATTGATAATTTTTGTTACAAAATCAGATCTGGAAAAACTGGGTTTATTGTGATGAAAATGATGTCATATAAATGTATTGGTTGTGTTTTGGGTGTGTTTTGGGTGTTGGAACAATTGCCGGAAATTATTTCGGAGTTGAAATAAGTGAAAACGGTGAAAAACGGTGTTACCGGGTGACGGCTGTCCAAACAGTGAATTGGTCACTGTTCGGGCAGCCCATGAACTGCCCTAGTACTATTGGGGCTGACCTGGGCAGCCCTCATGTGCATTTGGTGGTTGGTTCGGTCAAAACGTGTTTTATGCCATTTTGCGTAAAAACATCTTCGTAAAAGTTTCGCGACGTTTCTTAGTTATTTATGTCGTTATTTGATATCGAATAAATATATTTAGGTGAAATATGAATAAATTATTCATATTGGATATTGAATAATTTATTCGGTAATTTAAAATATTTTAAAATTATGATTTCACCCGAAACCGCTGCGCCCCGCACCAAATCCCCAACAGTTACCTGGTGGTCGAACATCACATTCAAGATTCAAAATTCCACTTAGTATTGATAGAGATGTAACATGTGCTGTTAATAAACAATCAAGCTTAGGAAAGTTACTTAAAGCTACCAGTTTGATGATTTGGGATGAAGCTCCTATATCTCACAGAGTATCAATAGAAGCATTAGATTAGATCGTATGTTAACAAGTATTGCCTATTTTGCAAAGAGCAATGAAGGAGGAAATCATTAATGCAAGTTTAATTAGATCATATTTATGGACAGGTCATTTTGATGGCCAAGAAAAAGAAAACTCTGGAAAACTTGTAATTACCCCTGGTTTCTCATTGAATCTTCATCTAGCATCTGGAAATTGGAATTCTTATTCATTTACAAACTTAATTATTTTTTGCTTTAATTTATTACAATAATCATTAATGTATTTATGTTGTACTATGGCGGTTGGATTGTCTAAAGTAAACATCAATTTTTTTGGACATCTGCTGATCAAAGTTTCTAATAAATCAGTTTCAATTACATAAATTTTGAACAGGGTGTTTATCCCAATCTTGGAAGTAGAGTTGTTTATTTAGCATACGTGCCTCTGGATAGCACTTTCTTGCCAGTTTTATTGATCGAGTCAAGTACTTGAATGGAAGTTTGATTGTGCGATTATTTTTTCAATTTTCTCATTTCTTATTCCGACGGGATGGCCTAACACAAAAGATTTTCCGTACTATAGGTATTGTAAGGATTTAATATATACGCAGTCTTATTCTTATTATTTTTTTAGAAACAGTTTCCGCCACTCAAATTTTGGTTGATTGTATGAAGAGGCATAAACTGCTTGCATACCATACCGGGTTCCTGCTCATACTTCATGGAGATTTCAAAGCTGTTTTCCAGGGGAATTAACAAAATGAGTTGGAGCATATATTCAGTAATTTTTTATTGTAATTTTTTACTATGAAAATTAGTAGGAACAATTATAGAGGTTAATTTTGTGATCGTAATTAGCAAAATTTTATAAGAAAACCCACTGAAGCTATAATTTTGTTGTAATGACTATGACTATGTTTAGATTTTTTTATTTGTTTATTATACAAATTTGAAATTCAGATTCAATATATATCTCAGTAGAACTTTTTTTTCTCCTGGAATGACTTAACTCTTGTTTTATTTCCCATATTTGATTTAGAAGATAATTGTTCTAACAGCAGCATGTGCCCATTTCCACTATTTTTTTTTCGGTAATCGGGATGTCTGAGTCACGCTTACCTCGACTAATTCCCATGACTTGTGTTCCGTGTCTTCAAAAATTTCTCAACACAGATTATGGTAAGTCGCTGGTTATTTACACCAGGAGGCATAACCCAATGAACTGCATCTAGTGGGATTCGAACATTGAACTTGAGAGAAAACAAATCACTCAAGTTCAAAGCATTTATCACTGAAGCAACCGTTTAGGACTCCTTTCCACTAGTTATATTACTTTGGATGAGTGAATTTAAACGGTTAGTTTGCGTTTTTAACATAACTCGTCCAAAATTAACAATAATACTACAAGTATAGATTCAATTTTTTTTTTTTTTTTGTAAAACCGGTTGCTATATATTCTAAAGTTATTAATTATTAATCTCGATCTCATTTGGGATGAAAATCATTCCAAATCTAATATCGAATTCTAAATTTTCCCCAATCCCGAACCGTATAATTAAGGATCTCAAATTCTTCATCAAACAAAAAAAAAAGAAATTCGATATGAAAAATTCTTCTAAAATTTCAAATCATTGAACAAAAAAAAAAAATCAATGCTACCATCATCCCAAGTTATTTTCTCAAATAATATATTATATAGAACATAAAATTTTGGTGCAACTTGACATTATTAACCTCGACCAACATGATTCAATTTACTGCGATACTTCAAATCTATCTACAAAATTAATCAACACGTGCACATAAAAAGAGAAATTAATATCACACAACTATAAACATTATAAACCCATATAGAAAAACTCATCACATACTTTTTAGACCCCCCAAAAAAAAAACATATTGTGAAATTAAAATGGCAATAAATATGCATCAATTCTAAAATCTAGGGCAAATGCCACACTGCCATTAATGTTCCAGAAACGATTATTGACATGAATTTATTCCTTTCTCACAACAAGAAAGGAAGAAGCTTCCTTTGCCGACACTTTCAACAAATAATCATTATTGATTTTTTGGAATATTATTATTCTTTTCATCCGAGAATTAACTTACTTATAGAAAAAACTCAAATTTTTTAAATAAATTTAAATTTATACCTAAAATTTCTTCAGTGTATTAATTTATATTTTTTAAATTCAATTTGACACCTAAAGTTTCAGTCAACGTATTAATTTACATTTGAAAAGTTTCAATCAGTGTATTGATTTATATCTAAAAAGTATAAATAAGTATATTAATTGAAAATTTTGGTGTAAAAATGTAACATCCCGGTAGAGGTATGATGCTACCGGCATGAGATAAGAATAACTCATTTCCCTAAGCCTAAATTCTAACGCAAAACGAACATGACACACCCAGCACCACAACAACCTGGAATACAGTCCAGCACCACAACAACCTGTAATGAACATCAGACTTGCAAAAAGGACCTTCGGTCCAAACCCAAAATATTTCAATTTTCAATATCAATACTCAATGGCTCCGTGCCCACGTAAACACTTACAGACCAAAACTTTTATTTACATACGTTTAACTACGTGCATTGCACTTTCCAAACATAAACAAAACTAATAGACTTATATACACTTAATATTCCTCAGGACTCTAAAATGAGTGACTGCAACTTGAGTTATCCCTCGTCTCGAGCATAAGCATCCAAATCTTGATGGCTGACCGATCTGGTTGCCAACCTGAAAAACTAACAAATTGAAGTGGTGTGAGTTATAAAACTCAGTAAGTAGTCACACACATCATGAAAAGTAAGATAAATTCCAAATAAAGTATTCAAAGACGCATATATATAATTGTCTGTCTGAAAATCGGTATACTTCGTACTCTCCTTTATACTCATTAAACATAAATTCTTTCGAAAGCTCGTACATAAACTGACCCAGAAGCTGAGTTCATGAAGCATACCTGATGCAAATCATAATTCTTATACAGAAACTTGTTCGAACTCTCAAACCCCGAATTATAACAAATATATACAACCTTAAAATATAACATATACAGATTTTCAACTCTTCTTCCTAAAACTTATACCATAATCATAAAAAACACATGAGTCACACAAACATGTCCAACATGAATATTGTTGGGGTCAAGCGCAGCGGAAGAGCGGGGTTCGGGCAAAATTATAACTTTTAAACTTTTAAACTTACCGAATAAATTATTCAATATCCAATATAAATAATTCATTCATATTTCACCCCAAACATATTTATTCGATATCAAATAACGACATAAATAATTAGAAACACCACGAAATTTTTACGAAAATATTTTTCCGTAAAATAACATAAAACATATTTTTATCCGAACCGATCAACCAATACACATAGGGGCTTCCCAAGTTAGCCCCAATAGTACTTGGGCAGTTCATGGGCTGCCCGAACAGTGACCAATTCACTGTTTGGACAGCGGACACCCGGTAAGCCCGAAACTCATCTGGTAATAATATTTTTCATTATTTTCGCATATTTTCAATCCAAAATAATTTCTGGTAATTATTCCAATGTCCAATACACATCCAATATATTTAAATAACATATTTTTCATCACCAAAATTCCAGAATTTCTAGATCTAATCTTGGTGCCAAAAATATCATTTCTTCAAATCCATTTTTCTCAACATTAATCATATTACTATTTACACCAATCAAAGCCACCACCAATGTGTTAGTCTCCAAGACATGTCCCAAGATCACTAAGCATGATTAAAGTGCAAATAATCAAAGAGAGTTGCGGAAAAACTTACTTTGATCGGATGGGTTTCAATACTTTTTATGCATTTCCATGGAAGCTCCAAGCTTTGAATGAAGTTCTAAACCCTTGGGTGAGTTTCCATATCACCTTGATTCACTCCTTTAAGTGCTAGCTTGGAACAAAATGAAAGAAAAAATTTCCTCCAAGGAAGCAAGAAGTTTCGGCCATGAGAGGGTTGGGAGAGAGAGAAGAAGTTTTTGTGTTTTTGTATTTGTTTTCTAAAAACAATTACCAAAAGTCAAAAAAACAAAAGGTGTATATACTTTTTCCAAAAAAGAAAATACAAAGTGTGTTGGACAAGTTTCCATAAAAGCTCCCAACAACTTCCATCACAAATAGTGACAAGTTGATGTAAGTTGGTGGGACCCACTTTAAATTCAAAAATCAAGTGGTTCGCTCAACACACTTCGGGCTTGGTTTCGTTTATTCCGAATAAACGAATTTTCAGTCGCTACGTAATTAAATCCAATTTAATTAAATAATAATGCCTAGCAAAATTATTACAGAAGTCGCTCGCGAATTAATTCTAAATTAATTTGTTCGCTTGAATTAAAATCCAATTTTAATTCCGCATTGAAATCTAATTTCAATTAACATATCTAATATATTATTTTAGCCCAATTAAATAAATTAAATAGTAAAATCTAATTTAACTATTAAAATTACTTTATCGATTAATTCCAAATTAATCGAGTTCTCTCTTCTCGACGAATTAATCCCAGATAAATTCTCGACGCAATTAATCCCAGATTAATTCTCTCTTTTGATAATTAATTCCCATATTAATTATTGACGTAATTAATCCCAGATTAATTTTCTCTTTCATAATTAATCCCAGATTAATTTTCTCTTTCATAATTAATCCCAGATTAATATACTGTTCGAGTCAAATCTCAACGGTGAATCTTCGGGAAGCGACCCAATAGATTCCTGGATATGTTGGCAGTAAATACGGTTATCGGACTATCTGAATATGTGCGTACCTAGTACCACGTCCTTACCGATTTACAAGACATAGTTGGCTTCTAGCAAAGCACCGTGCCTACCCAATTCTCCAGAAAAATTCTGTAAACGAATATGTAATCTTTGTCAGGTGTAGTATACGTAGTATTGCGTATTACGATCCAGTATCGAATGTCACATGCTAGGCCTGGGGCTGGAATTGTGTCTGCCCCGTACGAAGCATATATCGGATCTCTGGTAACTAGTCTCTATAATCGGATAAACATGACATAGTCATATTATCCTGATAGCTGCAGCATACAAGAGTACCAGTTCATTATCCTACGTGATCATCATCTCCATATTACTGAAGTGATACTTCCATCTTGACATCACACCCAATACACTACGATTCTCAATATACCCAGAAGAGGCGTACACGGAACCTGTTAAAGCCCCGGATGACCAAAACCAAAGTATATTGATTGTCGCAAGTATTAGTGATGCAAGTCTCAGGTTAAGACCAAATACACAAACCCTGATACGGACTTCCATAGACACATAGTCATACTACCAATGGAATTCTGAGGGGTCTATTCGGAGCGAAGCTGTTTCCGTACCATCGGTAAACACAACCTCCTATTACACTTGCATGAGTATCCAATACCCAAACATATGAGAACTATGTTGTTATGCTCTCATAACACGCACTAGTGCAATACTAGTCTATTCTGTATTATCGATGTCCAATCTCGATAATACTACGACTATGGATATTTAATGATTAAACTTTAATGGATTAATATTGTCTCATATCTTATTAATCCGGAACTAATCATATGGACTTTTATCATTTATATATCCCGGTAATCCAATTACAAATGATAAAAGAGCAATCTCATTTGTCACATAGTTAATTTGTACAACAACACCATGTTCTGTACAAATAGTGATGTTATAGGTCATAATTGTCCAACACAATGAAGAACTCAAGAATAATTCTAGGAGTTACAATAGTGGTCATAACACTCTAGAATGGCAACAAGTCATCAAATGACAAAATTGAACTAATATTACTCTAATATTATTCAATCTAACTTCACACATGCATCTAGCCTCCAAATCCATCCTCCAAATCAAAAAGCCCCAAAAAATCCAAGAAAGAAAGAAATCCTAGAACTATTCTAGATACTCAAGAACAAGAAACAAACTTTTTAAGCTTAAGAATATTAAAGATTACCTCAAAATCTTCTAATTTCCTTAAGCTTTCTTCTTGATTTCTTCACTTTTTCTACAAGTTTCTTCAAGAACAATTTGGGAGTTTTCTATGCATATGAGAGAAAACAAAAAAAAAATTCACTTTAAATATTAGGGTTGGCCGAATAAAGAGGGGCAATTTGGTCATTTGGGTTGATTTAATCTAATTAAATAACAAGCTTTAAGTTACTTGTTCAATTTGAATATTCCAAGCTTAAAAGTTGTACGGGTCAAATTTGGGTCAATGATATTGTCATCTTTTTACCTCGAGCCCTAAAACAGATATAGCCCAAATCCCCCTTAATAATACAGACTGATTCGGGCCATAAACCCAATTATTCATCAGGTACCAATGTCAAATACCCAGTTAATGTTTATACCAAATTAGGCTAGAGATTCCATTGACTTAATAGTTCCATTATGGTCAACTCACATATCTCAACTGAAATAGTATCTTTTCAGATATTAAATACTCTCTGAACAATCAGTTGATTCATCGAAAGATGAAAGTTTCACATGTTAGTTGGACTCACCACTATAAATACGATCCATATTCCAACTAACTAACTATTCCCCAACCTATAAAAAAATAAGCAGAGTTCAAGATTTAGATTCATTCCAACTCAAGCAATAGAACTCTAAGCTAAGCTAAATCACTCTCACTGAAACCCCCCAAAACCCCTGGCCATCTATACTCTGGCCCTCCGCCCTTACGGCAGCCTACGGGAATCAAGGTAGCCTCAGACCTTGCTCCTCATCTATCCCATTTATCGCTCATTTCCACGTTGAAGTGCCTACGGCACCCACCATACCGGTGGGTAGATTCTCCACGCTCCTCCTCTATCTCATTTACTTGCAGCGGTGAACCTAGTTACTTTAAGTTCTCATTCTCCATAGACTAAGAAATTATCCTTAGATCATCTAAGATACTTAAGGATGTTCTTAACATCAATCCAGTGACTATCACTTGGATTGGCCTGATTGTGACTCCATATGCTCAAAGCATATGAGACATCAGGTTGCGTGCATATCTTTCAATGTACGATTTCTCGGAGAGTGCCAACAACTTTTAGATCTATCTCAGTATATCCTTATTCCTAGAATAAAGGTTGTCTCTCTCTAGTAATCTATGGAGAATTTTCATGAAAGCCTAGCTTTCACCGATTGTATTATGGGAATGTCATTTCCAAGAAATGATATATCATCATTATATATAGGACAATCATTGTCAGTGCGCTCCCACTAACCTTCTTATATACATAAGAATTATCTTCGTTTTGAATTAAATCATACACCATTATGATCTTATCAAAACGTTAGTTCCAAGAACGTAATGTTTGCTTCAATCCATAAATGGATCGATTTAACTTGCAAACCTTGTTTGCATGTTTTGGTATGACAAAACCGTCAGGATATTGATAAACATCCTCCAAAAGGTTTCTGTTTAAGGAAATCGATTTTGACGTTCAGCTGCCATATTTCATAAATGAAACATGCAGCATTAGCAAGCATTATCCAAATGGATTTAACCATGGCAACAGGTAAAAGGTTTCGTCATAATCGACACAATGTTGATAACGATACATTTTCGCTACAAGCCTAGTTTTGTACGTTTGTATGTTGCCATCCCTGTATGTCTTCCTTGAAGACTTATTTAGTACCAATAGACACAATGCCTTCCGGTACAACAACCAGTGTCCAAACTTGGTTGGTATACATGGAATCTATTTCGGACATCATGGCTCTCTTCCATAATAGGGAGTCGATACCTTGTATCACTTCCTCATTCGTAGCCGGTTCGTGTTCCTCAATAAGATTGACATCTTTACGCGGTGAGATCGGAAACCCATACCTCCCAGGTTATTTTCTGACTCTATCCGACTTACGCGGTTCTTGTGTATTCGAAGATTGTGGTACAATTTTATCCCTGATGAACTGTTTGTGTTCCATTAAGGATTCGGTGCCTAGAACAGTATTACTCCGATTTTCATCGAGTTTTACTTTCTTCCCACTTATCATTGCATATAGGTATTCCTCTTAGGAAAACCGCATGGAGAGCAACAATTAAATTGTTCTCTTGTGAGTTGTATAAGTATTATACTTTGGTTTCCCTAGGATAACCCACAAATTAGGCACTTATCCGATTTGGGTTTTAGTTTGGTATCATCCAAACATATGCCTAACATTCCCAAATATTCAGGAATGAGAAAACCCAATTTCTTTCCTGTTCATATCTAATATGAAGTCTGTCTAACAGATTTTTATGGAACCTTATTCAAAATAAGTATTGCACTGTTTAATGCGTATCCCTTGAAGGAAAATGGTAGCTCAGAGCGACTCATAATTAACCTTATCATGTCCAATAAAATTGGTTTCTTTGTTCGGACACACCATCAAATTGAGGTGTTCCGGGAGGAGTCCACTATGAAAGAATACTATACTCTTTTAAGTAATTGAGAAACTTATTGTTCAAGTATTTTCCACTATAGTCCAACCGTAATGTCTTAATACATTTGCCGATCTGTTTTATATTTCGTGTCGAAACTCTTTAAATTACTCAAAAATTTCTGACTTGTGTTTCATAAGATACACATAACCGTAACGTGATGCCACATCCGTAAAGGTAACAAAGTATTCATATCCACCTCTAGCATGGCTAGACATGAGCCCACTTACGTCACTATGAACAAGGGTTAACAGATCGGTGGCACTTGCACTTTTACCAAGTAAAAGGTGTTTTAGGCACTTTGCCTAATAAACTAGATTCGTAGACATCATTTGAATTAGAATCAAATCCGTCCTAGTATTCACTCTTCGAAAGTGTGGATATACGAGTCTTGTTAATGTGTCCCTTAAACAATGCCACAAATAAGTCTCAACTGATTAATTCAGTTTGAGCTATTTGTTTGTCATGCTATACGTTTGAGATTCATTTATATTCTAAATATAAATACTGTTATTCACATATAATGTGCTTATCTCAATATCATCTTTATAAAATAAAACACTTAGTGTTATAGAATATAAAGGTATACCCGCAACGGGTTAAACTTAGATATAGAGATAATGTTTCTAGTCAAACTAGGTACATTTTAATTGTTTCCTAATGTAGGTACATACCCAAAGGTTAGTTCCTAAACTTAGGTTTCTACGGTTAAAACAGTGACTCTCATCCCGTTTTCGACTCGCAGGTCAATCTCACCTGAAGCCAGTCTTCTGCTTATCAGCAGATCCCGTACATCAGTACATATTTTTATGTACCACATCCAGTATCTAAAATCCAATTTTAAAACTAGTAGTGGACATGTTTACAACAAACATACCTGAAGCCGGAGCCTTGCCCGTCTTCACTTCATTTATGTCCGCCTTGCCTATACGACAGTCACGCTTCCAGTAACCCCGTTTGCCACAATTTAGGCAGATATCTTGGGATATGTCCTTTGTCTTCCTAGAAGACTGTGACGATTTTTTTCATTTGCCCTTTTCCACACCCCATAAGCCTTCGGCCAAGCCTTGGCCTTCTGGGATGTTGAAGTAAGATGCGTCTTACGCTTCTTGCCCTTTTGCAAACTCTAGCTCTGTCTCATTGAGCATAGCCATTAACTCTCCAAGAGTTTTCTATTGCAATTAGTACTTCTAAGATCTAAGTATAGATTTATGAAGATCCTTCAATTTCAATATCATACCATAAGGATCTAATCCTTAGTTCTGACGAAGAAATTAAGGAGTCTTTGAGGCAAGCATAACGGATTGAGCACTAAAATTATCATCACATGAATCTTCCAAAGATCATGTTCTACTATTTGCTCAACTTCGGGCTTAGGCCTGAGACATCACTCTATCAAATAAAGTAACTTCTCGATTCCCAGGACTATCCTGAGGTTTTATTCTCGATCTGAAAATTAAAGCCGCTTAAAGATATTTTCACCTAGGATTATGTCTTAACGCTAATCTTTCAGTTATCTTGATTCCAATAGTCCAACTATCTAATCAATGATTTTGGGTACAATTAAATATGATGATTATTATAGTCTAACTATATAATCAACTACAATTGATCGGTTAAATTCAAATATATTGATAACTATAATCCAATTATATAATCAACTATAAATGAAGTAGTTTGAATACAGTCCAACTGTTTAATTTAAAACAACAATTAAATATTAGTCCAACTAATATATATTTAAATAATGACGAAGAATGAAATGAGCGCTTTTTGGCAAGTATCTAAACGAAATTGCAAATTTAATACTTGCCTCCCACTATTTTTCGGCGAGCCTCTAACCCTCTGTGGAGTAGGATCCCGTTAAATAGCACACAACCTTGACTTTGGCCAACAAGTTGTATGAAACTTAACTAGGTAGATCTCTAAGATCAATTGGATCTCATCCAATTCCTAGATCCAGTAGGTGGACCTCCAAGTCCGAAACATATATATAATATATATGCCAATATATCCAATATATTTTCCTAATATTTTTCCTCTGAATCAACTAAGCCTTGGCTTTGGCACAACAAGCTTAATGATTCCAGTTAAGCGTGACCCATTGACCTTGGAAAGCTTCGTAATCGATGTCGATGTCGATGGACAAGAAGTGATCTTGACTTTGGCCAACAAATCACAACTTGGACAAGACATGTGATATGGAACAAAGGCTTCATGATTCAAACACATCCGCGATGGACAAAGGTCTTGACTTTGGCCAACAAACCAGTGCCAATCTTGGATCTTGAGAGAGAATCATTCAATGGAAGGAAATCGCTTAATATTTGTTGAGGGTTTTTCGCATAATTAGCAACCAATTAATTATCTTTGATTAGGTCTCATCATACACCCTTAAGCATGCATTCTAAAAGCATAATAAGGCGCGATAAATAAATTAATAATGATATGCTGATGGATATCTCACAAATTGCTCCTAGAACAAATCTCTCCCTTTCCTCTCTCCGCTAGCACTATTCTTACTTCTACCCAATTACATAACACTTCTAAAGAACTTCATTTACATTGAGGGGAATAGGTGAGAAGAGAAATACAATGAGAAAAGAGGTAATAGGCTGGACATGCAAGTCCAATTTAATAAATTCTAAATTTATTACAACAATTTCCAAAATTGCCCTCACTCAACTAATATTCATCCGATATACATTATTCATACATACATCCAAGTATTCACACATAGCATGTTATCAATCAATCTAATCCAATTAATTAATCTTTAATTAATGACCATCCAATATTCAAACAACGATTTGATTTGCGCGAGTCCAACTCGTTTAAGAATAATTACTCAAAGTACGTATTCTTGAATTATATCGAACTATAATTTTAAATCCAATTTAAATTATATTCAATACTAATTCATATTTAATTCCAAATTAAATAATTACACTTTTAAAAGTGCCCTTTAGACTTGGATTCCAAATCCAATCTTTATGGGTCTCAAAGGCTCAATTATTATCTGATACTATTCAATTAAAGTCCAATGGGCTTTCAATTAATTCATTAGGCATGGGCTTTGGCAATTATGGGTCAAACCCAAGATGCCAAGGCCCAATTAGGAATCACTCTATGCCAAAATCAATTTAGGCCCAATTAAATTATTTAAAGGCCCAATTGTCATATTTGGACTTTATGGAAATGGTTTTAGGCCCAATTGGATCCAACCAATTATCCTAAACCAAACTTGGCACAACCAAGCCCATTAAGCCCAAACACAACAAATTAAATTAACTCATTATTCCAAATCACAAATTAATTCAATTCAAGTGTAATTAACACAATTAATTAACTAATCTAATGTTTCCAAAACATTTAATTAATCCAATAATTATGCTCTTTAATTCCAATTCATGTCCAACATAAATTGAAGCAAAACAATTCAATATAACATGTTTCATGCTCACGGTTTTGACAAGAAATAATTATGCAATTTCATTCCAATCCAATTAAATCAACATCCAATATACATTTCATGCCAACAACACATCCAATATGTCAAATTTCAAAAATTCCCATGAGCTTATCTAGGGTATATATTCAGCCAACCTATAGGATTTGGGGATTTTTTATCTAATCAATATTTTTCAAATCCAACAATGCAAAAATCCAATTCAACATCATATAAGCTCAACCAAATCATCAATTTGAAGAAATTATGTTCTAAACACAAAAACCCCAAATAAAGTCCATAAACCCTAGAATTCCAAATCAAGCTTAGGATGGCTTTGATACCATTGTTAGTTTCCAAGACATGTCCCAAGATCACTAAGCATGATTAAAGTGCGAATAATCAAAGAGAGTTGCAGAAAAACATACTTTGATCGGATGGGTTTCAAGACTTTTTATGCATTTCCATGAAAGCTCCAAGCTTTGAATGAAGTTCTAAACCCTTGGGTGAGTTTCCATATCATCTTGATTCACTCCTTTAAGTGCTAGCTTGGAACAAAATGAAAGAAAAAATTTCCTCCAATGAAGCAAGAAGTTTCGGCCATGAGAGGGTTGGGAGAGAGAGAAGAAGTTTTTGTGTTTTTGTATTTTTTTTCTAAAAACAATTACCAAAAGTCAAACAAACAAAAAGGTGTATATACTTTTTACAAAAAAAAATTTACAAAGTGTGTTGGACAAGTTTCCATAAAAGCTCCCTACAACTTCCATCACAAATAGTGACAAGTTGATGTAAGTTGGTGGGACCCACTTTAAATTCAAAAATCAAGTGGTTCGCTCAACACACTTCGGGCTTGGTTTCGTTTATTCCGAATAAACGAATTTTCCGTCGCTACGTAATTAAATCCAATTTAATTAAATAATAATGCCTAGCAAAATTATTACGGAAGTCGCTCGCGAATTAATTCTAAATTAATTCGTTCGCTTGAATTAAAATCCAATTTTAATTCCGCATTGAAATCTAATTTCAATTAACATATCTAATATATTATTTTAGACCAATTTAATAAATTAAATAGTAAAATCTAATTTAACTATTAAAATTACTTTATCGATTAATTCCAAATTAATCGAGTTCTCTCTTCTCGACGAATTTAATCCCAGATAAATTCTCCACGCAATTAATCCCAGATTAATTCTCTCTTTTGATAATTAATTCCCAGATTAATTATTGCCGTAATTAATCCCAGATTAATTTTCTCTTTCATAATTAATCCTAGATTAATTTTCTGTTCGAGTCAAATCCCAACGGTGAATCTTCGTGAAGCGACCCAAGAGATTCCTGGATATGTTGATAGTAAATACGGTTATCGGACTATCCGAATATGTGTGTACCTAGTACCACGTCCTTACCGATTTATAAGACATGGTTGGCTTCTAGCAAAGCATTGTGCCTACCCAATTCTCCAGAAATATTATGTAAACGAATATGTAATCTTTGTCAGGCATAGTATACGTAGTATTGCGTATTACGATCCCGTATCGAATGTCACATTTTAGGCCTGGGGCTGGAATTGTGTCTGCCCCGTACGAAGCAAATATCGTATCTCTGGTAACTAGTCTCTATAATCGGATAAACATGACCTAATCATATTATCCCGATAGCAGCAGCATACAATAGTACAAGTTCCTTATCATACGTGATCATCATCTCCATATGACTGAAGTGATACTTCCATCTTGACATCACACCGATTACACTACGATTCTCAATATACCCAGAAGAGGCGTACACGGAACTTGTTAAAGCCTCAGACGACCAAAACCAAAGTATATTGATTGTCACAAGTATTAGCGATGCAAGTCTCAGGTTAAGACCAAATACACCTACCCTGATACGGACTTCCATAGACACATAGTCATACTACCAATGGAATTCCGAGGGGTCTATCCAGAGCGAAGCTGTTTCCGTACCATCGGTAAACACAACCTCCTATTACACTTGCATGAGTATCCAATACCCAAACATATGAGAACTATTCTGTTATGCTCCCATAACACGCACAAGTGCAATACTAGTCTATTCTGCATTATCGATGTCTAATCTCGATAATACTACGACTATGGATATTTAATGATTAAACCTTAATGGATTAACACTTTCTCATAGCTTATTAATCCGAAACTAATCATATGGACTTTTATCATTTATATATCCCGGTAATCCAATTACAAATGATAAAAGAGCAATTTCCTTTGTCACATAGTTAATTTGTACAACAACACCATGTTCTGTACAAATAGTGATGTTATAGGTCATAATTGTCCAACACAATGAAGAACTCAAGAATAATTCTAGGAGTTACAAGAGTGGTCATAACACTCTAGAATGGCAACAAGTCATCAAATGACAAAATTGAACTAATATTACTCTAATATTATTCAATCTAACTTCACACATGCATCTAGCCTCCAAATCCATCCTCCAAATCAAAAAGCCCCAAAAAATCCAAGAAAGAAAGAAATCCTAGAACTATTCTAGATACTCAAGAACAAGAAACAATTTTTTTAAGCTTAAGAAGATTTAAGATTGCCTCAAAATCTTCTAATTTCCTTAAGCTTTCTTCTTGATTTCTTCACTTTCTCTACAAGTTTCTTCAAGAACAATTTGGGATCTTTCTATGCAGATGAGAGAAAAAAAAAATTTCACTTTAAATATTAGGCTTGGCCGAATAAAGAGGGGCAATTTGGTCATTTGGGTTGATTTAATCTAATTAAATAACAAGCTTTAAGTTACTTGTTCAATTTGAATATTTCAAGCTTAAAAATTGTACGGGTCAAATTTGGGTCAATGATATTGTCATCTTTTTACCTCGAGCCCTAAAACATATATAGCCCAAATCCCCCTTAATAATACAGACTGATTCGGGCCATAAACCCAATTATTCATCAGGTACCAATGTCAAATACCCAGTTAATGTTTATACCAAATTAGGCTAGAGATTCCATTGACTTAGTAGTTCCATTATGGTCAACTCACATATCTCAACCGAAATAGTATCTTTTTAGATATTAAATACTCCCTGGACAATCAATTGATTCACCGAAAGATGAAAGTTTCACATGTTAGTTTGACCCACCACTATAAATACGATCCATATTCCAACTAACTAAATATTCCCCAACCTATAAAAAAATAAGCAGAGTTCAAGATTTTGATTCATTCCAACTCAAGCAATAGAACTATAAGCTAAGCTAAATCACACTCACTGAAACCCCCCAAAACCCCCGGCCATCTATACTCTGACCCACCGCCTTTACGGCAGCCTACGGGGATCAAGGTAGCCTCAGACCTTGCTCCTCATCTATCCCATTTATCGTTCATTTCCACATCGAAGTGCCTACGGCACCCACCACACCGGTGGGTAGATTCTTCAAGCTCACTCTACATTTGTTTTGCATGATCGCTAGTGCCTCTTCTCTATAAATTCTCGATTTTGGACCTCGAGCGAAAACCAGCATCTATAATTTGGCGCCCACCGTGAGGCCTTAGCGATTTATAGTAAGCAAAGATCTCTCAGTCTACGATCCTTACAAACATAGCTACTAATGGCTTCAAGCAGCGAGCAGACACCAGATCATGTGGCCGCTCAGTTAGCCATTCTCCAAGAATGGCTACGAGTTTTAAAAGAGGAAAAATGTGAAGCTCCAATACGATCCTCCAAAAATAATTAGAGCAAATCTCATATACTTCCCATTGACGTGAAACTCTCAACCGCCCCAGGACAGCGAGTCCACATGCTAGCGCTGACAGATTACTATTCTAAATGGATAGAAACCGAGGCATTCACAAAGATACGTGATAGAGAAGTGGAAGCTTTCATTTGTAAGAACATCATATGTTGATTTGGGCTACCGAAAGAGATCGTAACCAAAAATGGTTTACAATTCATCAGCCACTGCTTCCAAGAATTTTGCAGGAATTGGGGAATCAAATTAAGTTTCTCAACTCCACGCTACCTACAAGCCAACGGTCAAGCCAAGTCTTCCAACAACACTGTAATGAACACGATGAAGAAAAGGTTGGAAAAAGCAAAAAGAACATGGGCATATGAACTCTTAGGTGTATTGTGGTCATACAGAACAAATATCCGTTCGTCGACTGGAGAAACCTCATTCGCACTAGCATTTGAAGCAGAAGCAGCCATTCCAGACAAAGGAAATATCACATCCCGACGCTACCAATGGCTTGAAGAAGATTCTAATCGACAGCTTCTGAACCAAAGCCTTGACACAATTGATGAATTAAGAGAGAACGCTTTCATTCGACTGGCGGCCCACCAGCAGAGAATGTCAAGGTACTTCAACAAGAATGTAAGGTGCAGAACATTCAAGGAATGAGACTCAGTCATACGCAAGGTTTTTCAGAATACCAATGAGGTTGGAGAAGGAAAGCTTGGACCTACATGGGAAGGCCCATGCATCATCACCAAGGTAGTGGGACAATGAGCCTACAAGTTAAAAATAAAATATGGGAGACCCATCCAAAATAGCTGGATTGTTGTGCACCTCAAGCGATACTACAGGTAGACTTTCTGACTAAAAGTCATAAACCAGCCACTCGAATAGTGATTGCTTTATGACTAGGGGACGAGAAGGCCACCTTGTTTGATTTGTTAAGTTTTTATTCAACTTAAGAGCATTCTACCTTCGCACTTGATTTAAGATTCATTTAAAAATCCACGCGACAATAAGAAATATATATTAAGAGAACTTTGTTTATACATAAGGACCATTGGCCAATAGTTTGCATAATAAAAAATCAAAAGGCAAAAAGAAGTCGATCTTCGAGGCCCTCAGGAGGAAGAACTGCAGGAGGAACCTCAATAGTAGAAGGGGCATCTTGAACATCAGAAGTAAGACCAACTTCCACAGATTGCTCGGGCACCATCTCCTCTCCTACAACGACTTCAGCAACAGCCCCAGCCTCTTTCTCAACATTCCATTCAGAAGCCTCCTCACTAACAACCTCTTTCGAACTTACTTCTTGCCATTCATCACCACTCTCGCTTCCAATTGACAAAGAGAGGCCGACATCCTGTCTTTCATTCAGCTTGAACCATTTTTTGGGGATTCAAAGAGGTATGCTCCCCATCAAGGTACTGCCGCATCAGATTACCTCTCTCTTTTACCATGGCTTCTATAGCAACCACCTCTAGTCGATCAATTAATTCAGCATTTTCCTTCTCTATAACTTTAAGACTTTCCTTGAAGGCTTCAATTTCAACCAACAGCGTCTCCCTCTCGACGCTTAAAGTTGCATTCACTGTTTTGACCTCACCCTCAACCTCAATTATTTTCTTCTTTGATGCCTCCACCTCGGCCTCGGCCTCTAGTAACTCCTTCCGCATAGCAGTTTTTGACTTCTCCAAATTTCTCGCCCTCTTGAGGCTAGCCTCCACATATTTCTATTGAAAGAGAGTGCACTCCTGAACCTACAATGGAAAACAAAAACGTTAGTAAAAAATTGAAGAAGTTATAAATGAGTCTAAGTAGAAGTTTACCTCGTAACTCCGAGCCACTGCCTTTTTTACCGCCTCCATTGGCCCTAGAGTCATTAGTCGACACTCATCCTCCTCCAACAACAATCCTTCCGCAAACATGGACAAGCTGGATGGATCCGACATCTCAGTCGCACTCCATGGAATCTTAATAACCATGTTCTTTAGGTCTTTTTCTAGGTCAATCAGCGGTTTCCTCTTTATTGAAGACCGACCTACCCAATCTACACTTTTAAGGCAACCTCGGCAGAAGGTTTGACATGAGCTTCCTCCTTCGAACAATCGTCACAGAGGGTTAAAATCCATAAAATCAACATACAAGCACCGTGGCGGAAAATATGTCATATAACATCCAATCAGAGCGTATAAACCACGTTATCTGAATTCGTTTCTCAGAAACTTTTAGAAAAATATTAAACCAAATGTATCGTTGAAAACATAAATCGAAAGTATCAGAAAAACATAAATTAGAAGTATCGTAAAATCAAAAAATCAAATTATCAAAATATAGATCAAAATATCATAAACAGTAAAAACTGAAGTATTCATAACATATCATAAAATCGATCTTTGTGATCAAAATCAAATTTCAAAATCCTTATTTCATAAAATCGTAACAGGTGTACAGGTAACAACTCACTAGACGAAAGGAAAATCAGGCGTCCAATGTCTAAATCGTATGCACTGACCAGAATTATCTGGAATATGACTATGTCAATAGAGGGTAACAAAACAGTTATAGTCTGATGGGCAAGGCCCAATAAAATGCTTAACACACACTGTGGTAAAATCTTCTTATATCAGAAGTGAAACATCATTATCATAATACACATAAATAGAATAATTCTAACTTATTTATTTCTTTTCTCCGTATACTCATTGTTGGTTCTCTAAGAACAAATTAAAGGATCAATTAAGCATAAAACGATGTGAATACGCAAAGTAAGATAGCGAAAAATACTCACTTTGATCGGCTAAGGATGTGTAGAGTTCAAAACTTTTCTTCCATGGAAGTTGCTCCAAGCTTCTATTGATATGTATGTTGAGCTTCCAAGCTTGTTCTTGAATTCCAAACTCAAAGGTTAGTGTCCCTAACACCTTTGAATGACTCTTCAAGTGTGCTAGCACTAGGAAAAATTGCAACAATTTCTTCCTTGTTCTATGATAGTTTCGGCCAAGCCAAATTGGAGAGGAAGATGATGAAGTTCACGCCCAAGGCATGAAGTTGGGAGAGAGAGAGTGATTTTTGTGTAATGTATAATTGATTTCCAAAAAACAATTATCATATACCAAAACCAAACTTTTGGTATTAGTCATTCCAAAATGACAAAGAGTGATTTACAAGTTACCATCAAATCCAACTACTTCCATCAATCAAAAGGTGATGAGATAGACTAGGTGTGACTTGTGCCGGCCCCACTTTAATTCAAAATCTGAGTGGGCCCGCAAACACTATACGGGCTCGGGTTCGTTAATTCTAATTAACGAATTTTTCATTGCGACGTAATTAAATCAAATTTAATTAAATAATTATGCCTAGCAAAATTACTATTCACGTCGCTCGTGAATTAATTCTAAATTAATTCGTTCGCCCGAATTAAAATCCAATTTTAATTCCGTTATGAAATCTAATTTCATTTAATATATCGAATATATTATTTTATCGATTAATTTCAAATTAATTGTTCTCTCTCTATAAATTGAATTTTATCCCAGATAAAATTCTTTGTAATTAATCCTAGATTAATTTTCTCTCACTTCTAATTAATCTCAGATTAATTATGATCGAGTCAAACGTCATCGGTGAATCTTCGGGAAGCGACCCATCACACTTGCATAAGTATCCAATACTTAAATATATGAGAACTATGTCGTTATGCTCCCACAACGCGCACAAGTGCAATACTAGTCTATTCCGCATTATCGATGTCAAGTCTTGATAATACTACGACTAGGGATATTTAATGATTAAACCTTAATGGATTAATATTGTCTCATATCTTATTAATCCAAAACTAATCATATGGACTTTTATCATTTATCTATCTTGGTAATCTAATTACAAATGATAAAAAAGCAATTTACTTTGTCACATAGTTAATTTGTACAACAACACCACGTTCTGTACAAATAGTGATGTTATGGGTCATAATTGTCCAACAATCTCCCACTTGGCCTATAGCCAATCACTCAAGTGTCCTACACTTGAACTATGTACGGGTCGCTCAAACTTCTGCTGAGAAACGGCTTTCATCAGCGGATTTGCAAGGTTATCATCCGATGTGATTTTTTGATCATCACATCGCCACGATGTATGATCCGACAAATAAGATGAAATAGTTTAAGTATATAATTGGATCGTTGATGAGACCATTAATTCTTTAGCATGTGCTATAGCCTAGCTCAGCTACTAACAGAACTACTCCTAATCTAATTAGGAATTTTACAGATCCAAAATTGCTTCTTTTGCTGCCTCAGCTGCAGCAATATTCCACTTTTGTTGTTTATTCGGTAACAGTATCTTGCTTGGAAGATTTCCAGCTCACTGTTCCGTTATTCAAACTATATAGTACCCTTATTATGACTTATAGTCATTTTTATCGGTTTGGAAACTTGCAACGGTGAACCCAGTCACTTCAAGTTCTCCTCCTCCATAGCTTAAGAAAGCATTCTTAGATCATCTAAGATACTTAAGGATGTTCTTAACATCAATCCAGTGACTATCACTTGGATTGGCCTGATTGTGACTCCATATGCTCAAAGCCTATGAGACACCAGGTCACGTACATCTTTTCAATGTACGAGTTCTCAGAAAGTGCCAACAACTTTTAGATCTATCCCAATAGATCCTTATTCCTATAATAAAGGTTGCCTCTCCCAAGTATTCTATGGAGAATTTTTCATGAAAGCCAAGCTTTCTCCGATTGTTTTATGGGAATGTCATTTCCAAGAAATGATATATCATCATTATATAGGACAATCATTGTTAGTGCGCTCCCACTAACCTTCGTATATACACAAGAATTATCTTCGTTTTGAATTAAATCATATACCATTATGATCTTATCAAAACATTAGTTCCAAGAACGCAATGCTTGCTTCAATCCATAAATGGATTGAATTAACTTGCAAACCTTGTCTGCTTGTTTTGGTACGACAAAACCGTTAGGATGTTTATAAACATCCTCCAAAAGGTTTCCTTTGAAGGAAAGCAGTTTTGATGTTCAGCTGCCATATTTCATAAATGAAATACGCAGCATTAGCAAGCATTATCCAAATAGATTTAACCATGGCAACAGGCAAAAGATTTCGTCGTAATCGACACTATGTTGATGACGATATCATTTCGCCACAAGCCTAGCTTTGTACGTTTGTATGTTTCCATCCATGTATGTCTTCCTTGAAGACTCATTTAGTACCAATAGGCACAATGTCTTCCGGTACATCAACTAGTATCCAAACTTGGTTGGTATACATGGAATCTATTTCGGACATCATGGCATTTTGCCATAATATGGAGTCGATACCTTGTATCATTTCCTCATACGTAGCTGGTTCGTGTTCCTCAATAAAATTGACATATTTACGAGGTGAGATCAGAAACTCATACCTCCCAGGTTATTTTCTGACTCTCTTCGACTTGCACGGTTCTTGTGTATTCGAAGATTATGGTACAGTTTCATCCCTGATGAACTGTTTGTGTTCCGTTAAATAATCGGTGCCTAGAACAGTATTACTCTGATTTTCATCGAGTTTTACTTTCCTCCCACTTACCACTGCATTTAGGAATTCCTCTTAGGAAAACCGCATGGAGAGTAACAATTACATTGTTCTCTTGTGAGTTGTATAAGTACTATACTTTGATTTCCCTAGGATAACCTACAAATTAGGCACTTATTCGATTTGGGTTCTAGTTTGGTATCATCCAAACATATGCCCAGCAATCCCAAATCTTCAGGAATGAGAAAACCTGGTTTCTTTCCTGTTCATATCTAATATGAAGTCTGTTTAACAGATTTTCATGGAACCTTATAAGGAAATTGGTAGCTCAAAGTGACTCATCATTAACCTTACTATGTCCGACAAAGTTCGGTTTCTCTGTTCGGACACACCATCAAATTGAGGTGTTCCGTAAGGAGTCCACTGTGAAAGAATACTATACTATTTAAGGAAATCGAGAAACTTATACGTCTTAGGTATTTCCACTACGGTCCAATCATGATGTTTTAATACTTTTGCCGGTCTATTTTTATACTTCTTGTCGAAACTCTTTGAATTACTCAAAAGTTTCTAACTTGTGTTTCATAAGATACACATAACTGTAACGCGATGCCATATCCGTAAAGGTTACGAAGTATTCATATCCACTTCTAGCCTAGCTAGACATGGGCCCACTTACGTCACTATGAACGAGGGCTAACAGATCGGTGGCACTTGCACTTTTACCAAGTAAAAGGTATTTTAGGCATTTTGCCCAATAAACTAGATTCGTAGACATCATTTGAATTAGAATCAAATCCATCCTAGTACCCGCCATTCGAAAGTGTGGATATACGAGTCTTGTTAATGTGTCCCAGACAACAATGCCACAAATAAGTCTCATCTGATTAATTCAGTTTGAGCTATTTTTTTGTCATGTTATACGTTTGAGATTCATTTATATTCAAAATATAAATACTGTTATTCACATCCAATGTGTTTATCTCGATATCATCTTTATAAACAAAACATTTAGTGTTCTAGAATATAAAGGTATACCCGTAACAGGTTAAACTTAGATATAGAGATAATGTTTCTAGTCAAACTAGGTACATTATAACAGTTTCCTAATTTAAGTACATGCCCCAAGAGCAGTTCCAAAACTTAGGTTTCTACGGTTAAAACAGTGACTTTCGTCCCATTTCCGACTCGCAGGTCGATCTCAACTAAAGTCAGTCTCCTGCTAATCAGCAGATTCTGCACATCAATACATATTTATGTACCACATGTAGTATCAAAAATCCAATTTTGAAACTAGTAGTGAATATATTTATGACAAACATACTTGAAGCCGGAGCCTTGCCCCGCCTTCACTTCCTTCATGTCTGTCTTGTCCATACGGCAGTCACGCTTCCAGTGACCCCGTTTGCCACAGTTTAGGCAGACATCTTGGAATATGTCATTTTTCTTCCCAGAAGACTGTGATGATTTTGCCTTTGCCCCTTTTAGAAGCTCTGGCTCTGCCTCCTTGAGCATAGCCATCAACTCTCCAAGAGTTTACTCTTGGTTTATAATGAACCTGCCCCAGTTTTCGGGTAGAGACTACAAGATCAAATCTTTGGTAGTCTCGGCCACGTAGGTAATGCCCAGCTAACCTAGCTGATCGATGTCAGCAATCATCTGCGACACCTAGTGCTCGATAGATGTACCCTCTGACATACGCGAGCGAAAGAGCTTCTTTTGCAATTCATACTTCTAAGATCTAAGGTTAGATATATGAAGATCTTTAATTTCATCATCATGATACAAGGATCTAATCCTTAATTCTGACGACGGAATTAAAGAGTCATTGCGGCAAGCATAACGGATTGAGCACTAAAGTTTTCATCACCATGAGTCTTCCAAAACTCATGCTCCACTATTTGCTCAACTCCGGGCTCAGGCCCGAGATGTCACTCTATCAAATAGAATAACTTCTCAGTTCCCAGGACTATCCTGAGGTTCTATTCCCAGTCTGAAAATTAAAGCCGTTTAAAGACATTTTCACCCATGATTATGTTCTAAACGCTAATCTTTCAGTTATCTTGATTCCAATAGTCCAACTATCCAATCAACGATTACGAGTACAATCAAATATAATGATTACTACAGTCTAACTATATAATCAACTGCTATTTGATTGGTTAAATTCAAATATATTTGATTACTATAATTCAATTATATAATCAACTATAAATGAAATAGTTTGAATACAGTCCAACTGTTTAATTAAAACAAAAAATTGAATATTAGTCCAACTAATATATTTAAAACTTTTAATGACGAAAATTTGAAATGAGCGCGTATTGGCAAGTATCTAAACGAAATTACAAATTTAATACTTGCCTCCCACTATTTTTCGGCGAGCCTCTAACCCTATGTTGAGTACTCGGGAAACCTAGTTTCCTAGTGGGCTAGGATCCCGTTAAATAGCACACAATCTTGACTTTGGCCAACAAATTGTATGAAACTTAACTAGGTAGATCTCTAAGATCAATTGGATCCCATCCAATTCCTAGATCCGGTAGGTGGACATCCAAGTCCGAAACATATATCCAATATATGCCAATATATCCAATATATTGCCTAACATTTTTCCTCTAAATCAACTAAGCCTTGGCTTTGGCTCAACAAGCTTAATGATTCTAGTTAAGCGTGACCCATTGACTTTGGAAAGCTTCGTAATCGATGTCGATGGACAAGAAGTGATCTTGACTTTGGCCAACAAATCACAACTTGGACAAGACATGCGATATGGAACAAAGCCTTCATGATTCAAACACATCCGCGATGGACAAAGGTCTTGACTTTGGCCAACAAACCAGTGCCAATCTTGGATCTTGAGAGAGAATCACTCAATGGAAGGAAATCGATTAATATTTGTTGAGGGTTTTTCGTGTAATTGGCAAGCAATTAATTATCTTTGATTAGGTCTCATCATACACCCTTAAACATTCATTCTAAAAGCATAATAAGGCGAGATAAATAAATTAATAATGATATGCGGATGGATATCTCACAAATTATTCCTATAATAAATCACTCTCTTTCCTCTTCTCGGCTAGCACTATTCTAACTTCTACACAATTACATAATATTTCTAAATAAACCTCATTTACATTGAGGGGAATATGTGAGAAGAGAAATACAAATAGTCAATAGGTAATAGGCTGGACACGCAGGTCCAATTTAATAAATTATAAATTTATTACAACAATTTCCAAAATTGCCCTCACTCATCTAATATCCATCTGATATACATTATTCATACATTACATCTATGTATTCACACAAAACATGTTATCAATCAATCTAATCCAATTAATTAATCTTTAATTAGTGACCATCCAATGTTCAAACAACGATTTGATTTGCGTAAGTCCAACTCGTTTAAGAATAAGTACTCAAAGTGCGAATTCTTGAATTATATCAAACTACAATATTAAATCCAATTTAATTTGTATTCAATACTAATTCTTTATTTAATTCCAAATTAAATAATTACACTTTTGATGTGCCTTTTTGACTTAGATTCCAAATCTAATCTTAATGGGTCTCAAAGCCCAATTAACATCCAATGTCAATTTAATTAAAGTCCAATGGGCTTTTAATTAATTCATAAGGCATGGACATTGGCAACCAAAGCCCAATAAGGAATCACCATTTGCCACTAAATTAATTTTGGCCCATTAGGCCCAATTAATTATTTAAAGGCCTATTTATCATATTTGGACTTTATGGAAATGGTTTTAGGCCCAATTGGATCCAACCATTTATCATAAACCAAACTTGGCCCAACCAAGCCCATTAAGCTCAAATACAACAATATTAGCCCAATTCCAAATTAAGCTCAATTAATTAAATTCTAATATTCCAAATTTCACAATTTAATTAATTAAAGTGTATTAGCCATAATTAATTAGTTAAATTAATATTTCCAAAACACCAATTACACTAATTAATCATGCTATAATATAATCAATACATGTCCAACATTATTGAAGCAAAATCAATCCAACATGCTCATTAAGCTCTCGGCAATAAGGTAATTTTTTCATCAATTTTGATTTCAATCCAATTAAATCACAAATCAATTTATCCATGTATTTTAAACACATCCAATGGTCTAAAATTCAAAAATCACCAAGAGCTTCTAGGTCCATGACTTTCGGCCAAGCCTAAGGAATTAGGGAAAAATTATCCAATTCAATTTTCTCAATTCCTAAGATTTACAAATTAAATTAAACATCATACAAGCTCAACCAAAACCTCAATTTGAAGAAATCATGCATAAATCATAAAAGCCCCAAATTAAAGTCTATGAATCCTAATTCATTTCATGCTTAATTTAGGCTCTGATACCATTGTTGGGTTCTCTAAGAACAAATTAAAGGATCAATTAAGCATAAAACGATGTGAATACGCAAAGTAAGATAGCGGAAAATACTCACTTTGATCGGCTAAGGATGTGTAGAGTTCAAAACTTTTCTTCCATGAAAGTTGCTCCAAGCTCCTCTTGATTGTATGTTGAGCTTCCAAGCTTGTTCTTGAATTCCAAAATCAAGGGTTAGTGTACCTAACACCTTTGAATGACTCTTTAAGTGTGCTAGCACTAGGAAAAATTACAACAATTTCTTCCTTGTTCTATGATAGTTTCGACCAAGCCAAATGGGAGAGGAAGATAATGAAGATCACGCCCAAGGCATGAAGTTGGGAGAGAGAGAGTGATTTTTGTGTAATGTATAATTTATTTCCAAAAAACAATTATCATATACCAAAACCAAACTTTTGGTATTAGTCATTCCAAAATGACAAAGAGTGATTTACAAGTTACCATCAAATCCAACTACTTCCATCAACCAAGAGGTGATGAGATAGACTAGGTGATGTGACTTGTGCGGGCCCCACTTTAATTCAAAATCCGAGTGGGCCCGCAAACACTTTTCGGGCTCGGGTTCGTTAATTCTAAATTAATGAATTTTTCGTTGCGACGTAATTAAATCAAATTTAATTAAATAATTATGCCTAGCAAAATTACTATTCACGTTGCTCGTGAATTAATTCTAAATTAATTCGTTCGCCCGAATTAAAATCCAATTTTAATTCCGTTATGAAATCTAATTTCATTTAATATATCGAATATATTATTTTATTTATTAATTTCAAATTAATCGTTCTCTCTCTATAAATTGAATTTTATCCCAGATAAAATTCTCCGTAATTAATCCTAGATTAATTTTCTCTCTCTTCTAATTAATCCCAGATTAATTATGTTCGAGTCATACGTTATCGGTGAATCTTCGGGAAGCGACCCATGAGATCTCTGGATATGTTGGCAGTAAATCCGGTTATCGGACTATCCGAATACGTGCGTACCCCGTACCACGTTTTTACCGATTTACAAGACATGGTTGGCTTCTAGCAAAGCACCATGCCTACCCAATTCTCCAAAAAAATTCTTTTAAGGAATATGTAATCTATGTCAGGCGTAGTATACATAGTATTGCGTATAGCGATCCAGTATCGATAGTCACATGCTAGGCCTGGGGCTGGAATTGTGTCTGCCCCGTATGAAACATATATCGGATCTCTGGTAACTAGTCTCTATAATCGGATAATCATGACCTAGTCATATTATCCCGAATACTGCAGTACATAAGAGTATCAGTTCCGTATCCTACGTGATCATCATCTTCATATGACTGGAGTGATACTTCCATCTTGACATCACACCCAATACACTACGATTCTCAGTATACCTAGAAGAGGCGTACACAGAACCTGTTAAAGCCCCGGACGATCAAAACCAAAGTATACTGATTGTCGCAAGTATTAGCGATGCAAGTCTCAGGTTAAAACCAAATACACCTACCCTGATTCGGATTCCCATAGACACATAGTCATACTACCAATGGGATTCCGAAGGGTCTATCCAGAGCGAAGCTATTTCCGTACTATCGGTAAACACAACCTCATATCACACTTGCATAAGTATCCAATACTTAAATATATGAGAACTATAATGTTATGCTCCCACAACGCGCACAAGTGCAATACTAGTCTATTCCGCATTATCGATGTCCAGTCTCGATAATACTACGACTAGGGATATTTAATGATTATACCTTAGTGGATTAATATTGTCTCATATCTTATTAATCTGGTACTAATCATATGGACTTTTATCATTTATCTATCTTAGTAATCTAATTACAAATGATAAAAGAGCAATTTCCTTTGTCACATAGTTAATTTGTACAACAACACCATGTTCTGTACAAATAGTGATGTTATGGGTCATAATTGTCCAACACTCATAACATAAGATCCTATGTATAGCTATACCAAACCACCCAAACCCGTGGCTATAACCAACCGAAACCCGTGGTGGTCGATACAACTAAACTTATACATATATTTCCTATAGCGACAAAGAAGCAAGCAAACAAACTACATATCAAGTATTCATTGTGTGGTTTACTTATCTAATCTCACGAAAAAAAACTCCTTATATAAGTCAAATATGCCAAAATAAATGGAAATAAGCGGTCAGAATCGGTATTACGCGAAATTCCCGACTCAACTATACAAACTTTCGGATCTTCCCGAAACACCCAAATTAAATCTGTTTTCAACGTTTTTGGTTTCATTACTCTCAAAACATCTAGCTTTACAAATCTATCAAATCAGATTCACTTTTTGATCGAAAACCCAGAAATCCTCTGAAAAGTTCGAAATTATTACAAACGGATATGAAACCTTTTGGATCTATCATGTTCCTCCCAAAACCAATAAAGCTCTCCTAATTAACCATAATATATCATTCCAGGACTATCAGATAACTTAAACAAAGTTGTTAAAGGTGAGAGGCGCACCAAGGAAATCAAAGCTAGAAAAGCAAGGCGAGGGGCGAGAGGCACGCGCCTCACAGACACGAAGCACACGTCTAATAATAATAATTTTAAATTTATAATATATGCGTCATTAATTTGTAAATATAAAAAAATAATAAATAGATAGTAATATTTTGATATATAGTCCACTTTTATATTACTTCTACTCGTCAATGATTAAACATTCATGCGGCCAATTTCTTAACTTGGTTAAAAATTAATATTCAGAAACAGTCAAGAAATAAAGGGAAAATAATATTCATATCCTAGACAGGTAATTTTGTGTAGTTTATTTCAGCATGGCGGGTGTTAGGACTTCAAATATATAAATTATAATGAAATGCAAAAGTATATTTTTATCTTCATATTGATTGTGTTGTGAATATAAACATTAGAGGCTAGTCGAAAGAGTAATAATTGAAAATAAAAGGATAAAGAAACAAGAAAAAGTGATTCTTCCATTATAAGAATAAAAAGTTAATGGTTTTTTTTTTTTTTGTAACATAACAAAAATATGAAAATAGAAACAAAAGTAAAAAAAAAAATAAGCATATGAAAACACCATACCTTGCAATCCCAGCGGTGGAGTGAGTCCTCGGCGGTAGATGAGAGTCATCGGCTATGGATGAGAGTCGTTGGCTGCAATAAAGGTAGAAAATATTCAAATATGAGGCGGAAGAGGAGACGGTAGAGAAGGTAAATAATCTTAAGGCTTCAACTTTCCTTAAATATATTTTTTTGTCCAAGATTCGCACTCATTCTACGCCTCTCGCCTCTATGCGCCTCAAACGCCTCACGTCGCCTCTTAACCGTCGTATCGCCTTGAGTGTTCAGATGCGCATCACTCATCACCTCGTGCACCTTTCACATCGAGGCGGCCCTTAGTGCACAAACACTCCTGGATTAATCTAAGTATTATCATATTGATGAGTGGTAATTATATCACTATTTCTCACTCATTTGGCATAATATTTTGTATAGTTTCTCGAGTTTTTTGAATATTTTGATGTGTTTTATGTTTTTTTGCAGATAAATAAGCTTTCAGGACTTGCTGGAATCAAATCAGGGCCAAATCAGTGAAAAACGGACAAAAAGGGCAAATCTGTCTTTTGGGCGTCGCGACCGTTAACATGCTCCGAGTATGCTAAAATACGCCAGAAACGTGTCACAATCAGAGAAGTTTGATATCATGCATCTTGCTAACATGCGTCTGCCATGTGTCAACATCACAAGAATTCTTGCTAACGTGCATCGTGCCACGTGTCACCATCACATGCTGCCGACAATCGACATCGCCACATCATCACCACATCAGCACAATAATTCAGCTGCCGATAGCCGTCGGACATGTGTCACCATCTCCGCAGAAGCCGCACCACATGGCAGAAATCTACGGCGCGTCGCGATGCGTAAAATTATGCGCGTCGCTACGTGTGGAGCCCAGTGGTGCCTATGAATTCAGCCGAATTTCATTTAAATTTTCATACCTTCCTAGAGTTCCTAATAAGGGACTAAGGATTACATCTTATTTGTTTAAGTTTTTGTAATTTAATTTAAATGTTTTTCTTTATTTATTTACTTTCAACACTTTTAATTATGCACTTTTACTTTCAGTAATTTACTTTTCTGCACTTTTAATTATGTATTTTTAATTTCAGTAATTTATTTTATTTATTTAATTTTTATTTCTTTTATGTTCAGTAGTTAATTTACTGCGGAGGAATGGTGAAGCTTTTTACTTTTATAATTTAGATTAATCTCCCTTAAATTATAATATATAAATGATCTTAAAACTTGACTTAATGGGATATCGCATATATGGTCGGTTGGAATTAATTAAATCTGACTTAATCAGGATACCGCTTATATGGTCGGTTGGTGATTATCACGTAAATTTATATATTATAATAAGTGAGATTTCTATATTAGAAATAGTAAAGGTAGATTAATCTCACTTAATTTATAATTTGGAAATTGTAATTTAATAATATGGATTAAAAGTTGATACAGCCTTAATGGCTGATTTTAATTATGTAACATAATGTGATACCGCTTATAGATCGGTCTTTAGGTGACAGATGATTACCGCCTATATGACTGGTTTATGGATAAATAATAACACCACATTTATGACTCGTTCAACTTAATTGGGTAACACTAACAATTTACATATTATAATAAAGTGAGATTTCTAAAAGTGGATCCCCTAACCCCCATCATTTTATTTTTATTCTAGGGAAGTGATGAAACACAATATTAACAAGCTTAATAATTGATTTAATTATATTATGGGTAATTCTTTAGTTTATTTATTGAATCTTAAGCTTAATGCTTCTTGTTGCCTGATCACCAATAAGATTGATATGGTAAACTTAAAATGAACTTGGAAAATGGATTTTAGGTTTCAGCCTTAGATTCAATAGCTCACGATCTTCCTTGAGGATAGATAACCCTTTAATAGATTTCATTATAGGATAGGAATATACATGTCGGGTGTGGGTAGCCATAATTCGAACTTGAACTTAATGAATTCAGGTAACTTGATTAACATAGACATATGATTAATTAGGTTATTTGGGTATTTGCATCTGACCATCGACAGAGGCTTTTGTATAATTTCGTGTTCCAGGTTAGCAAACTGATTTATTACACAAATATAAGAGAATCAATTCATCTTTACAATAATATTTTGTGAAATCACAACCCTAGATATTTGAGTGTTTGTTTATTTTCCTTAGTATTTTCTTTTGTGTATTTATTTATTTGTTCAGCAAATCCACATTCAACTAACCAAAAGCAATCATTCTCTTCTCTCTTTAATTAGATACATGTAAATAAATAGTATCAATAATTAATAACAACAGTATAAATTAAGTCATCGTGGGATCGATATTTTTATACTACTTGAACGATACGTGCGCTTGCGTTATACGCGTGTGATTACGCCGGTCAAGTTTTTGGCACCGTTGCCGAAGACTTATTTTTCTTGAGTTATTAATTTTAAAGCTATCTAATTTACTTGTATATGATTTTATTTATTTTTATCTGTAATTTTTATTTTTTTTCTTTTATTTTTCAGGTGGTTGAAAAATGGAACATTATTGGGCGATTGAGAGATTACGAGATTTACTAGAAGAAGATACACCCCAAATCAGGGAGCAACAGTCCGGTTTTCTGAGGCCTATTGTCCAGCCCAACAACTATCACTAGATGCCAGAACCAAGCAATACTACATTTGCTCAATAGAACACAATGGGAAGATGTGAAATATGTGATGGTAAGCACCCGAGCGATCAATGCATATACCTTTCAGGGTGGCAGAATTATCAGAATCATTCAAGGTACGAAGAACCATCATATTTCACTGAACCACATTTCTCATCTTATCCACCATCCACCTACGATCTTCATCAAGAACCAGTACCATCAGAGGAAGATCAGAGGATTCACGTGCTCAAAGATTGGCTCGAGAAACAGGAAGATCAATTTGATGCACAATTTCAGAGTCAAGCGGAATCCATACAGAGAATGACATATCAAATTAGACAATTAACAGACAACCTGAATTACATATCTCACGGAACAGATGACACTGATGAAGCCTTCGAGTAACAAAGAATTTCACGATGACACTTTAACAGAGGAGAAGGCTGAACAGTATCAGGAATCTGAGATATCAGTTCAGAAACCCAAACCAGCAAGGTCTCGATTTGATTTTTATTATTCGGACTCTGATGAGGATGAAGAAGAAGAGCTGTTTGTGCCAATAAAAATTGAGGATGAAATTTTATATCCTCAAAATGAAGATCTTGAAGCTTGCATTGCACAAATGTTTGAAGAAGAGCTCCATAAACCAGTCATATCAACCACAGAGGATGAAGACCTAAAATCAGACATCTCTTTACTTATTCAGGTTGACACTAATGAAACATGCATTTCACAAATGACAGATGAAGAATTGAATGCGGAAATTTTAAAATTCATCTGTGAAGAAAAGGTGGAACAAGATGCAGGACAAATGGAGGAGCAAATGACCGACTATATTGAAGATCTCAGACATTCAAGAGAAACATCATTGTTTTGGAGAGTATAAATCAAATACATCACCCAGAGGCTTGATAGAATGGAACTTCCATTCAAAGTCAAGCACCATACGAGACCTCCTGATTTTCTTTCCGGAATCATTGGAGCAACAAAGATCAAAAAGGTGGTACAAGCACTGAATGGAAAAAAAATTATTTTTGCCACCTTACCGTTGGAAGAGACCCTTCAAAAGCAACGCTCAGGAGATTGTCTTTAATCAGAAATCCAAAACCACGCTGAAGCCTCCTTGATGGATGCACTTCAATCACGTCTGGCTAAAGACGATAAATTTAGCACTAGCAGGGAGGCAACCCTTGTAAAAATTTTATTTTTATTAAATTTGTATTTTTTTTATATTTTGTGTTTACATGTTAATTTTTATGTGTTATTTTTGCAGGGAAAAATATAAACGGAGTATTTTAAGCAAAGCAAACCAGTGAAAGCGGGATTATCCGGAATAAATTTGACAAAATCGCGAGGATCAAAAGTCAATCCAGTAAAGACGGCTGAGTAAGGAGTCAACTCTTGATACGCGTTCCAGTGGATTTATTCATCGAAATACTTGATTTTTACCCCAAAAAAATCTCGCATCGCAACACGAAACACCCTGCGTGTCGCGACACAAAGGCCAAAATTGGAACCATAACCCTAGGCCAAATTTGGTGAATGACTCGAAACAACGAGCCGGGATGAGAAAAGAATCACCACGTATTTTCTCCTTGTTTTCGCTGGATTTCGAAGGCCTTAGGTCAGCCACCGGCAACTATTGGACTAGGGGTGGTCCAGTGCACCAGTCGATACCAGCCCGTCAGTCAATGGTGGCCGAAATGGCCGCCGAAAAATCAGCCTCTCCCTTACGTGCGAGAAAGGGGTGAGGGAGGGGTTGTGTGAGCATGTGTTGAAATATTTTGATCTTTCTGTAATTTCAGAAACTTATGGGTATTTATAAATAATTTTCCTGAAATTGCAAATAGGTCTCTCACTTTGGGCTCTTTCAGAATTGTGCATTTTTTAGGCCATTCGGATATAAATTTCAAAAAAATTTCAACACAAAAGTAGTTGATCTTCGAAAAACCTTTCGAATGATTCATGAATTACCTCAATCGGAGTTTTTTTGCTATTTTTATAGCCGAAACAATGAAACTTCCTTCATATTTAAAAATCGCGTAACCAATTCTTTCGAATTTCACGATTCTCAATCCAATGAGATTCCACTTGAAGACATTACGACCTATTATTCAACACTTAAACTCTTATTCCTCATCATCGTCTCGTTCCAAAACTTGAACTGAGTTCCGAGAATCTTCCAAAACTGTTCTGAAAAATTTGGGATATTACAAAAAATTAACTTATTTATAGTTTTTCAGATTTTTTCCATACATAATGATTTATTTTATTTTGAAAAAAATAATTTATAAATTCACAAACTTTGTTATTTAAATATTTTTTGTGACTTTTATAATAAATAAGTAAGAGAAAAAAGTCAAAGCAAATACTAAGAAATCATTCACCATATTCATTATTTTAGAAATATATGTTTAGGCAGAATCTAGATTCTATAAACTATGATACCCAATAATTTAGTTGTTTTGTGATTATGACCTAACCCTTCATTTGTTATTGTTAGTGACTCCTAATTTAATTGCCAAAATGAACTCAACCGGCACACAAAGGACAGCTAGGTACTAAGTATTAAGCAGTATTTTTATTAAGTTGAATTTTAAATGGGTGGGGTTATTTGTATTCTAAAAAAAAAAGTAGGTAAAAGAATTGTAGAATACAAAATAGCATTTCTTATTTGTTTCACAAAAAAAAAAAAAAAAATTCCGCGTGGCGACACGATGTCGCGATACAAAGGCCAAAACTGGAACCCTAACCCTAGGGCTTTGCGTGGCGACGCACGAACAACTGTTGCGTCGCGACGCGTACTCGATGACAGGCCATAAAACAGTGGCCGCTGCCTCTGCCCTTCATTTGCATCCTTCTTCTTCTTCGTCATCCTCTCATTTTTCTCTCAAATCCACTGAAAACCGAGCCTCCAAACATCAAATCTTTCAACCTAGATCACTAAAAACCCATCAAATCCTTCCAAATCGAAACCCAACTGTCCATTTTCAGATTCGATTTGTGAGTAAGAAAACTCCACAAAGAAATTTGTCCATCAACGCAACGAAACGCCATTTTAAACATTCGGACTTTCTGCTCATCATCACGGTTTGGTTTATTTCTTTGATTTTCATTTTTTTACTTTATTTTGAATTTCCGAAAATATATATATATATAACCAAAATTAAAAAAAAAAAAAAAAAAAAAAAAGGAAAATCAGAACCGTGAAAAACAGTAAATTAGTTTGATTTTGTGCTTGTGGATTTGGTAGGAAAAATTGTGGTTTGTGGTTTGGTAAAATTTTGACAGAGAAGTTGTAGCTTGTAGATTTGGTGAATTTCGGTTTGTGGATTTGGTGAATTTCGTAGATTGGGGGCGAAGTATGAAGGAGTTGGATTTGTTGAAGTGTTAGATTAGGGTGTAATTTGGTAAATCTTAAGTTTTTAGGGGAGACTCTGTCGAATTCTCTTAAAAAATTTAAAATTGAAAAAATGGCACCTAAGAGAGCGAGAACCTCAGCGACTCCCGAACCGAGTTTCGATACAACCAAGTTTGTATCGGCAGCCGCTGAAAGGCGATGCGAAAAGGGAATGGGACAAAAGGTTCCAATTATAGAGAGGGGTTTCGAGATTAACCCCGGACAATTCCCGGAAATAGACAGAGTCATCGCCACTAGGCACTGGCATAAGCTTTGCCAGCAGCCCCACCCTGCCTATGTACCAGTAGTGCGTGAGTTTTACGCCAATGCTTACGAGCATCAGGCGTATCGGGTGATGGTTAGAGGTCAACAGGTGACGTTCGATAGAACGACTATAAATAGGTTTTATAGGTTGCCCGATATAGAGGCTGATGAGTATTCGGCAGCTAAGGATAATATAGACATGACTCATCTCACTGAAACACTTTGCATCCCCAATGCTGCATGGGAGATGAGTAGCAGCGGGGAATATATAAAGATGAGTTCTAGGTATCTTAAGCCTGATGCTAGGGTTTGGTTTCATTTCCTTACTCGAACATTGCTGCCAGGGACCCATATTACAAATGTCACTAAGGAACGAATGATCTTGTTATATTGTCTGTTGGAGGGTTATACCATAGATATCGGTGGGCTGATATCAGCCAACATAGTTTTGGCTGCACGTTCAACACAGACTAGCCTGCTATACTGCAGCTTAATTGCATCCTTATGCACGCGGGCCAGGGTTCCTATGGACCCAAGGGAAGAAATGATGCAGCCCACCACTGCATTAACTACACGTATTATCCAACAACTCCGAGCAGAGAGGCATGCTCAAGCCGGATCTTCCTCATCAGCACCTGTACCACCACAGCAACCTCGACCAGCGCAAAGATCATCACGATCAAGATCTCTGACACAACGCATAGCACGATTGGAATCTCGTATTGATTTCATCATTCAAGATAGTTTGGCCACGAGGCAACTGCTGCAACAAATGGCTCACCATCTCAACATGAGGGATGATCAGATTCCAGAATTTCCTGACCTGCCAGAGGACGATAGTGACAACGAGGAAGCTGAGAACTGAAAACTCACGGTAACATTGTTCCTTTATTTTATTTTTGCTTTGTAACACATTGTGTTTAATATTTTCGTCAAAATTTTTTATCACACATGTGTGTTCGTTTGTATGTTTTATTTTCGTCAAAAAAATTTTATTTCCTGCATGTTTTAATTCTCTGCATGTTGTGTGATTGTGTGTTTTTAATTATTGCATTTTATTTCAAAAAAAAAGAAAAAAAAACGTCCAATGATTTGATTGTTTGTCTTAGTTAAAAAGTTTTATGAAAAGATAAATGCTAATTTCACTTTTATCCCAATTTTGAACCCCATATCTAGATCAGAAGAAGTTGACTATTTTGTGACTTATTTTAACAAATGGTAAAAAAAAAAAAATTGCCTATATTTGTAAATTTCTCTTTAAATAATAGGTGAATGTGTTTGGTAAGAAAAATTGGTAAGAAAAATAGCTAAGTACTTGTTATTTAAAATTTGAGATCAAAGTTTGTAAGTCAACTTGAAAATAAAACGGTCATCCTAGGAAGATAGATGGATGGTCATGGACTTTGCATTTTTATTTTAAAATATTATTAAATACCATTATATATGAATAAGCAAACTTGGAAGCATTTTTCTATAAATAAATTACAATTAAATAATATGGATTAAAAACATTGATTTTTATAATTCTAAGTTTCATCTAACCCTATGGATTCCTAACTCCGAGACTGCTAAGACCATTCTTCCACAAACTTATAGCTACTGGGTCCTCTACATTTAATGTGATGGATTACCCAAAAAGTGGAGAAAAATAAGCAAATACTTAGGGCTATTATAGGAGATGAATTTAATTTTTTTAATATATATGGGGGGTTAATTTTATGGGATTAACCATCATCCTAAGGACTAGGGAATGATGAAATTAAGTGATTTATTATTCATTCTCTTATCACTAATTAGTTTTTAAAACAAACGACAGTCTTTATTTCATTACTTTGTAGTTAAACATACTAAAACTATAACCACTTGAATAAAATAAAATATCCAAATTTAAATCTCGATCATAAATTTATGGTGTAAATTTCGTTCACATGCGGATAGAAAATGAAATGTGATGGATATATATAATATATTTAGTGAATATTATGGGGCATGTCAATGAATTTGTTAGATATTTTTCATTAACGTGTTATTAATTATAGAACTCAATGGGTGTGGTTTGGTGGTGTAGGGTTCAGAATCTCATCTTGAGGACCTGGGCTCGAATACATGAAGTGTGTTTCTTATAAGAGCATGAGACTGTCGGAGATTTTACTTGCTCCGCTTAAACCCGAAAGGGATGATTTGGCGGCGGGGTTTCCAATGATTCCAAAAAAAAAAGTGTTACTGATTATATATTCCAACTATGTAAATGAGAATAGAAGCTAGAATTTGATGGAAAAACAATTAACAGGGTAGTGAAGTGTTTGATTAAGTTGTTTCTTTAGTGAAGTCATTAATAAAACTGGTCCTACATTATGGGATCTTATTGAAAATAAGATTTAGACCAAAATTCAAAGTGATTTCAGTGGTGATATATATATATATTTTTTTTAATTACTGTTGTATGAGTTAAGGATGTGCTGAAACTACCTTTCAATTATTATATTTTACAATCCTCACTGGATTTTTACTACTCATCGTCATAAATATTTGTTATAGATACCAAATTAGGGAGGACTGATCATACACAAATCGTTCTGATGTTAATAATATTTGGACGGATTAAAAGATAAATAAATAATGACTCCAATACATTGTCATTTATTTTTTAACCCGTCTTAATATTAATAAATAATACAACCCTAACGACATCTCTAAATTTGATGTAAACTTTATAGCAATTTTATATTCCTCTCCAAATCAATACTTCAAATTTAACTTCAAAAGTCCATCGCATAGCCAAAAAATAAAAAAAAATAAAAAAAACAATAACGCAATATGTACTATTACAGACTGCCACACCAAATTTGACACTCCATTTAGGTTGCTCTCGGGACCGTTTGTATAAAAACAATATATAAATTTAGAAACATAATGAATAAATTTATGATTGTTATATATTGTACAACTGTTGTGAGGTAATCTGACCCAAGAGTGAGGTGTAAATTGATTTGCCCCTTGGGCCATTTTTTAGTTTTAAAGATCCCAAATGTGAGAATCCTAAAAGGAGATGCAAGTTGAAGTTGCAAATAATAAATGCTCTGTGCAAATTTAAATTGGGTAATGCCCAAATGAATATGGACCAAAACTGTTGAAATTGGGGATGTAAATTGATAATAATAATAATAAAACCTCTAGGTTTCAGAATAACCCCATATTTATAAAAAGTGGTACTTGTTTGAAAGCCAAATGTTGTTACAGTTTCTTGCCCCCATAAAGAAACCCTAATCAATGAAAGAAATTTGACCATTCAGAAACATTATCATGAGCTGGAACCTTCCCCCATAAATAAAAATTTCAATAAATGAATTATAAAATTAAAAACAAAAAAACAAGTGGGGTAAAGCAGTAAAAGAGAAAAAGGGTACCTGCAAAAGAGGAAATAAATTGAAATCACATGGGATATGAGGGAGCTTCAGTTGGTAGAAATGGGGATTCTTTATTTATTACTTATTACTGCTTCAAATGGAAAATTACTTGTTAAAGCAAAGCAAATTGAGGGTTCGTACAAAGATTCCTTCAATGTAATTAATAAAGTAAAAAATCAGTTGCATGGATATATCTCATTCCATTTCGATTATAATTAGGAATAAAAAAATTATCTTGAATCTCGATAGATTTTTTTAATAAAAACAGAAAATTAATCTCAAACCGTGATCAAAATTTTTATTCGAGATTATTTTTCATCCCTAATCCCTTCCCTAACACCCAAATCGCAATCGGGTTTTTGAATTTCTGTCAACCTTAAATAGCAGGGATCTAATAGGTAATTATGGAAAGAAAAAAATTATGAACCAAATAGGTAATTATGGGGGACAAAAGATAGCCACCCCACGGAAGGAGTTGAATCAACATGATCATGAAAAAAAAAAAAAAAAAACATAAATAGGAAAAATACTGATATCTCTATATTCATATATCATGTGAGTGCAATGTTCTTTGCTTTTACATCTTTGTCAGCAGCAGTGACCAAATGCCAAAATACATACAGAAATTGATATTAGCTAAACAATTTGGTCCAAAACAGGTAAGAAAAATACAATACTAAGCTTCATAATTTCTCATTTACCCTGCCGACTTTCCGGTATCCAGCAATATTCCCAGTTCTTTCCCAAACCCAGACACAGCTACATCAATCAAATGAACACACGAAGAGAAACAAACCCAGAAAAGATTAGAATTAACAAACTAAACAACTTTAATCTTTAAACTTATGCTAGCCAGTAGCAGTTTCCTTTTCACTGCCACTGCGGTATTCATTAAACAAGAGGATTAGCAAAATAAGGAAAGGTTAATGGTCGGCTATACGAAAGCTTCATCACCTTCCTTTTGGTATGGAAGGTAAACTAAAATTAACCTCCATTTGCTCCAACTGAGCTCCAACTCCATAGTTGGATTCTGCATAGAGAATAAAGATTCATCGAGGTCCAAGGTGAAAACCATGAATGTTTACAACTCTATTTACAGATTAACAGAGACATGTAACAGAAGTCCAAAAATCTGACTTCACTTCTGCTATGCAACTTCTAACGGGTTAGTAGATTAACGGCAACAGCAACTACCAATACAAAAATTGGCTTTATTTGATCCTACCCTTTGTTAGACTTCCATCTTCCATACCATGTTATCAGTGCTACTATTATGTGATTTCTCCAGCGCACCAACTTTAGCCCGATGTGCTGCTAATGCAATTGCGCTTTTCCCCCTTTCATCCTGAGGGAGTTCACAGGCCTCGCTGATGGATCCTGACCTCAAATCAGCGGGGGGGATAAAACAATCCATTGAGAGTCCTGGAACATTAAATGCAACCTCTTCAATAGTCCAAGCTTCTTCCATCTTTGTTTTGGTATGGCTCATTGCAACCTCCCCGAACCTAAAAAGTGTCACAACAGAACGGCCAGAGTGTGCAATCATGATCCCTTCAACTGGTCTATAATCATCGAGGAATGAATTGATAGTTGTTTCCCAGTAAACCGCATCACCACCATTGGACTGGATGCGGGTCAAATGCGAATCCTCCATATGAACAAGAAGCCCAGTCTTTTGGCTGAAGTAGCCAAACAAAACATGCCTAATGATCTCTGCTGGACCTTCACTTCTGGCCTTGAGTGTCTGAGGATCCGCACATAGCTTGAGGATGAAGCAATCCTCACCATTGATCTTTTTCTCCCCAATGCACCTTGCAGCAGCAAACATACTAGCTGTTGCCCTTGGATCAAGACCCTGAAACTCATCAATAATCAGCAAATAACCACAACATATCATCAACTAACTGACTCCGAATGCTAAGATAAACAACCAAACCTCACCTGAAGTGCACGACGCAAAGGTCTAACGGGCCCTTTAGCAGTGTGGGCCCCGAGCCAAGGCGTGTGCCTCCAAACAAGCTTGCCATTACATCCAGCACGAACCTTACTACCTCCAACGGCAAGCTCAACATACCACATGTCTGGATTCATCTGCCAAAGCACAAACCCACCCGACTCCGCACATCTAGTCGCATTCCTATTCTTAACTGTTCTAGTAGCAGTTTCAAACTCCGAAGCCACCATCCGAACCTTCCCCATCGCATATGCATTTCTAATAGAGTTTTGTAACTTCTGCCCACCAGATGCCGCTGTGTACTGCTGCAAAATGTACTGAGCCGAGGAAGTTTCCTGCAAACAACAAAATTATAAACTAGCTTAGCTAAATTAAAAGTAATTTTCACTAAAATACAACGTGATAACAAACAAACAAAAAAAATTCAAATCACAAGAAGCTTATGTCTAGTTATGCTATAAAAATCACACACTGTATTAACCCACCAACTAGTCACACTAGAGATTCTGTTTATTAGGTGGGGTTTTCCTCCATTTTCATACTTACCAAACAGAAAATAAAGTTAATAATAATAATAATTACTAAAACAGTTAGAATAAAATTAATTACATAATCAACTCATTATTTTTTTTATAAAATAATGATAATAATTGATTGTCTAATAAATGTTTTTACCAAATGTACCCCTTAAAAATACTTAGTGCACCGTAAAAGGAGGAAAAACCCTAAAAAAGGCAAAAACGGAAAGAAGGGAAAGGAGCAAACAATGGGAGTGTCTTTGATGCTCAAGTGAGGCAAAGGGTCGTTGCCGCTAACGTGCACCGGGGCCAACGGTGCGCCCATGACACCGAGCAAAAGCCTCAGATCAGACCTCTTATAAGCCGTAGCACTAACCGACGGCGTCCTCGACAACTGCCCCTTAACCCAGTTGCCCAAACCAGACCCGACCCGCTTCGACTCCCCGAGTGCGGCACCGTCCGGATCCGGACCCTCCATTAACGGCGCCAACGCCTCCCCCACAACCGCCGGCCTTAGACTCCCGGATCTCGAAACCAACTGCTCCTGATTTGACACGTGGTGGTTTGAACTCTGGTTCTTTCTTCTTCGGAGAAGTGATGACATGGGTGACATGGACCGGGCCGGGCTGGCGGCACGTGACCGGGAGGGGCTTAGGCCGCGGACTACTTCTTGTTTGAGAGCTGAGAAGAAGCCTTGTTTCTTCTCCATTTTTGTTCCTTTTTTTTTGAAAGTTGAATGGGGAAGAAATGTGAAGTGGGGTTTTGGTTTAAAGATTCATAGAGAGAGAGAGAGAGAGGAGCTGAGTGTGAAAGACTGTTTTTGGTTTTGAAGAATGAGTGAGACTGTGCCTATTGTGTGTGTGTTTGGGAGAGAGGAAAAACAATGGTATAATATTGACTGTGAGACGAGCGTGAGAAAATAAAAAAATATGATTATTTAACTATACTGAAGCCATGGAAAGGGATAGATAGATACTTACAAAATAACATTTGATTCCCTTATGTTTATATATTGTTGGCGGTATTTTCAGACACTATGATATTTAAGTAATACGGCAGGGGTAAAAAGGTAATTTCCTTCTTGGTCAAGATCATTAATGCCGACCCGACCACTAAAAGCCAACAGTAAGGGGCTGAGCACTTTATGATCGGTAACCGACCACTCCAGACCGGATGGTCGGGCATTATCAGATCGATAGCAGCATTCTCAGTTCAAAAGACCATTGTGACCGACCTCATGAAGACCGAGAATATGGCGAGATATGCTCCAGAAGATAAGACATCCTATTTTTTCGGATAAGAAGATAAGTTATCCTACTTTCATGGGGAAAAATTGATAAGTCAGTGTCCTAATAGGATAAATGAAGTGAATGTAGTTTCGACTAAGAATTCTTATGGGAAAAGGAAAACTGTTTCTTTGCTATTATAAATAGGAGGGGAAAGTGTGCTTGTAAGGTAGAGTTGAGAAGAGAACAAGAGAGAATTAGACTTGTAAACACAAAACAGATCAGAGAAACATATTTCGGTAATAAAACATCGTCCGTTCTGTGCCCGTGGATGTAGGTTGGATCTGATCCGCCGAACCACGTTAAATCTCTTTGTTGATTGGTGAATTTACTTATCTTTTGCCAAATTTGCTTTTGGTTTCCCATAAACAAAACAAATTCACAATTGGAGGAGGATTGTCTTGGGAGTAAAAAAAACTCTTATTGCCCCTGAGACCAAAATCAGTCGCCAACAGTTGGCACCGTCTGTGGGGAGTCAAACAAAAAGCAGCTCGCGTAGTAAGACAATGGCAGAAGGTGGAAATCACCGGTCGTC
>SKCR01022991.1:0-63969 GCA_019454045.1 Zanthoxylum bungeanum | reverse complement strand
TTCTTCCTCCTCTTGGCCGAAACCAACCAACCAACTTGGAGCTTGGAGATTCAAAGGTTTTGTTCATCTTCTTCATCACATAACTTTGTAAGTATGATTCCGCCATGCTTCAAGTCTTTTATATATATTCATTTTAGTATTCATATGCTTAATCTTTGTTGGGACCTATATAATAGAAACCAACATGAACCCTAGGTTCACGCCCAACTTGAGAGAAAAAGAGGCCATGCATTCGGCCAAGGAGAGAAAAAGTGAGAGTTGTGTGTTTGTTTCTAAAAAAAGTAATTCCACTAGTTCAAAAAGTCTCTCAAACTTTTGTATATCCTTTTCCAAAAAGGCTAAAACAATTTGGAGGGAAAATGACATTAATTGCCTTCAACTACTCCCATCACCAAAAAGTGACTTGCATCACTCAAAGTTGATGTGACTTCCATCACAAAAGGTGACTTGCGATGTGACTTGTGGGCCCCACTTTAATTCAAAATCCGAGTGGGCCCGTACACACTTCTGGGCTCGGGTTCGCTAATTCTGAATTAACGAATTTTTTGTTGCGACGTAATTAAATCAAATTTAATTAAATAATTATGCCTACTAAAATTACTATTCACATCGCTAGCGAATTAATTCTAAATTAACTCGTTCGCCCGAATTAAAATCTAATTACTCGTATTAAAACACCCATACATACTTAATTACTCGGATTTCATATATCTTTTTTTTTTCTTTTTTTTTTACAACATCTTCAATCCATGTAGCGAGCTTTGGGCCAGTGACTCCCAAGTCAGTTGGCTTTAGGGTACTAAGTGTTAAAACACCCCTACGGACTTAATTACTTTTATCTCATATGTTTTTTTTTCTTTTTTTTATTCCATCGCTTTTTTAGATGTTTCCTCCAATTAAACTGGAGCACTGAATATTATAAACTTTTCAATTACAACTCATGATCGTATGGTATCATGCATATTGATAATACCCGTCGACTGAGCATACGAAGATCCAATTTAATCAGTATTATGGAGAATTCACCAATTAAATAATTCAAAATGAAATAAACAAAAATTAACTTGTTACGAAATAGGTTGAGATACGTCTCAGGAGTGGAAATTCCTTACACTGCTATCTCAAACACCATTACACCTGATTAGTCAAGTTAAAAAAAAACACAAAAACAAAATATTTTTTTAATATATTTTTTTAATTTTTGTTTTTCAATTTTAAGAAACGTTTTTACTAAAAATCAAATAAAAACAACACAACGAAAAATAAAAACAAGATACTAGTCAACTATTCCCCTCCCCTAAACCTAATTGAGACATTATCCCGAATGTCTAAAAAGTAGAAGAAGAGTTTAGAAAATAGTACCTGGTTAGCTGATATTCTACATCTAAAAAGAAAATTAAAGGTCAAGATCTAGATTTATCCGACGCGTCTTACCACGATCATTATCGGACCAGTTTATCTTGGAAAGTATAAGGTCAATTTGTGGTTCAAACGCTAAGAGTTGGTCAATTAAATCATTGGTTGTTTTGGCAACGAAGAGGATATCTTTTGTAGGTTTTGAAACGAACCCATTTCTCCAGACATCATCAAAAAACACACAAAGAAAATCATAAAATCCATCAGTATTAAACAGTCCAATCGGTTTCTGGTCTATGTTCAAATTTGCCTAAGATAACACTGTAAATATTTCCAACGAATTCTGGCTTAGAACCAATACTAGTACCGCAAAACACACAGATGTTTATAACTCGTCTTCTTGAAGTTGCTTCCATTTTTTTAAAGTATTTCTTTCTCAAATATAGATGTCTTCAATAGTGCAATGCCGGGCTGAATTTACAGAACCTGAAAAAGGGTGAGTAATAATAGCACTAGTACCTGCCAATATATCGTGAAAGTCAAAAAGTCTGGATCCTGTCGGAGAAAATAAAATAAAATAAAATAAAAATCAAAATTATTAGATAAATACAAAGAGAAAATAATATTGACAAGAAGTAATGGCTTGATTGACATCTATACGTTAGAGACAAACTTCCCATCCAATTTTCTTATAAATTGGCAAACATGGTATTTTAAAGTCAGATTCCCGAGACTTAAATGTTTTCTTTCTTTTTGAAACTGTGTATATAACATCTGAATTGCGTGATGCAGATATCCACTGGGATGCGTCTCAAGATTCAATGATATGTCATCCGAAGACTCCTTACTTAAGCCATCCCTAATGAATTTAATTTTATCTTCACGGTTATCAGACACCATTCCTCAAGAACGATAACGAGTATTACATGTCATGCGTGCACATTTATAGAAAACACCCATTCTTTTAGCTCTTCTCTTTTTAGCATAGGTGCTTCTTCCTAAACTAGACATATATGAAACAAAAGAGTCAGAGGACACAGCTAGCAATCAGACTCATGCTTCAATAATCCAATGAATGTAATTAGTGTAGGACATAGAAATCGGTGATGCTGTTCCAGGTCACGGCCTGGTCGGGAGTACGGAGTAGCCCACATGGTAACTAAACTGAAGAAATAAAATGGAGTCACCACCCAGTGTGAACTGGGAAAATGATTTAAGGCCGCATTCACCGCTCGCAAGGGAAGACCTCAAACTGTTAGGTTCGGAATGGTCCCTTACTTATGCCACTTGTAATGAACGGATTTATATAATAATATAACCGAGTCTACGCAAAAATAACCTACATCTAAGTTCCCATGCGACCTATGTCTAAGTTTGCATATAACATATATCTAAGTTTGCATGCATAAAAGTAAGTCGGAATAACGGCAAGCACACAATCTCATAAATACGTTAAATCGCTAAGCATGGCAATGTAAATAAATAATAATCTAAACATAAACGTAGAAGAGACATAATCAAGTTCCTAATGTGAAAGAAATAACTAAATCATGCTTGGAAATAATCAACTAGATCATGCATAAAAAATAACATACTAAACAACCTAGTCATGCATAAAAAATAACATACTAAACAACCTAGTCATGCATAAAAAATATCATACTAAACAACCAGACGATAGATAAACACAAGATTGGATGAAATGAAATATGTGTGTCTCTCAAGCGGTACATGGAATTGTATCCCGAGTGCAGACTGCACTACCGTCCATTCAGATTCGGCTACGGAATTTACGTCCGGGTTTCCATCTGATATACCATAAGAGATAACACATATTTCATTCATCCCATGGCCACAACATACATAAACCAACAATACGCATGTGGAGAAATACTAATAAATAATAAAAAATGAATGGGAATAAATAAAATGGTGCCCTCAGGTCTTACCTTTTAAGTCGCCTCTTGGAAGTGCGTTACACGGTCGTCGGAAGGGCTAATGCTCGGTAACTCTTCCGGTTAACTGGTTCAATGTTTTCCTTCGTCGCTTCGCTGTCTCGGGCTGTTATTTTTCTCTATTTTTTGGTGCTATTTTCTGGTCGTGAAGTGCAGTTTTTAAGGACTGTTTCAGTGGCTATTTTTGGGTGTAGGTCAGGGTGCTAAAGGCTACTGTTTTGCTGTGATTTGTTGGACTGTATGGTGTGAGATCTCTTGGCTTATGAGGGTTTATGGGAGGCTGGTATTCACGTGTGTGTTGAACATGAAGACTATAGACGTGTTGGCTGCATGAGTCTTGTTATGGTGTTCGGTGTGGGGGGCTTGGTTGGCTGCTGGTCTTCACGTGTGTGTTGAACGTGAAGATCATGAATGTGTTGGCTGCATGAGTCTTATTATGGTTGGTGAAAGCAAGGCTTTGTCGGTTAGAGTGAGGACGTCAGGTGGCTTTAGTTTGAATGGTGCCATGAATATGGTTTGTTGCTTGCTTGAATGGCGTGAGTAGTTAGGGCTTGTGGGTGATTACCGAGTGTAGTGAGATGAGAGATGTGAGAGAATAGGGTTTAGCTTGTTGTGTTTTTGTGTCTTCACGTGGCTTGGGTTGTCGGTTGAGTGGTGAGATGTGTTGAGTGAGAGAGAAGGAGTGGCGTGATGGCAGCCGTTTAATGAGAGAGAGAATATGGTGTTAATGCTATTAGGGTTTATTGTTTTGTTGGCTTTGGAGCGAGAGACTAATTGGGGAGTTATCCGAGAGAAAGGAAAAGTTGTGGGGAGTGGGAAGTGAGCTCCAAGGGGAAAAGGGTTTGGCTTGCGTCTCTTTTTATAGGAGAGGGTTGAGATTGTCCTTATACGGGAAGGAAAGGAATATTGTAATTATAGGGGAAATCTCTAATTAGTGTGTCACAAGGAAAGGATCTCATTAATTTAGGAAGGTGATTTATGGGATTTGATTTGATTTTATTTAGTTAGGGAAGGTGATTTAATTTAATTATGAAGGTGATTTATGGGATTTGATTTGATTTGATTTAGTTTAGGCATGTGATTTAATTTAATTAGGAAGGTGATTTATGGGATTTGATTTGATTTGATTTAGTTAGACATGTGATTTAATTTAATTAGGAATGTGATTTATGGGATTTTAACAGGTGTTTAATGTGTTTGAATATTTTTGGATGTGATTTAATGGGCTTGGAGGCTTATGGTCGTGAATGATGGTTAGTTGATGGGCTTGGGCGTATGGTTGGTGGTGTGTGGGCTTAGGTGTGTGGCTTGGTATAGGTTGCGGGGTTTTGGGCCAATGATGAATTTTAAAATAGAGATCCAACGAGGAAACCCGAAGCTAAGCAAACGAATTAAGTCCAACAAGGTATTGATTTCTGACTTTTCCCTTCCGACGTCCGTTTCCTGTGACTTCCGTAACTTAAAGGGTAGTGCCTCCATAAGAGTCTCATCATCGGGACTTATATGCCAAAATACAGTGCCTACAGTCTCCCCCACTTTGATGGGACTTGTGCAGTGTGTGACAATGACAATCCTATCAAAGTTATGCATGTATTTTTACTTACCTGGCTCGCCAACTGTTGTCAAACATACCGGTTGTTATGAGATGCTTTAAACTGAGTTGATCTGGTGGTGAGATACTTCGACCCATGGGCTTTGTTGAATGTGGGCTTTGTTCCCTGGGTTTCGTTGAATGTGGGATTTGTTCCATGGGTTTTGTTGAATGTGGGATTTGTTTCCTGGGCCTTGTTCCCGAAATGTGTAGAGAGTGGGCTTTGTTCCCAAGCTGTACTGAATGTGGGCTTTGTTCCCGAACTGTGTAGAGAGTGGCCTTTGTTCCCGAATTGAGGTGAGAGTGGGCTTTGTTCCCAACTTGTGTTTATTGTGGGCTTTATTCCCTGGGCTTTATTCCCGAACTGTGTAGATAGTGGGCTTTGTTCCCGAACTGTGCTGAAATAGGGCTTTATTCCCGAACTGTGTTGAGAGTGGGCTTTGTTCCCTGAGCTTTATTCGTGTGAGAATGGGCTTTGTTCCCGAATTGTGTTGAAATATGGCTTTATTCTCCTGGGCTTTATTCCCGAACTGTGTTGACAGTGGGCTTTGTTCCCTAGGCTTTATTCCCGAACTGTGTAAGAGTGGGCTTTGTTCCCGAACTGTGCTGAAATAGGGCTTTATTCCCCTGGGCTTTATTCCCGAACTGTGTTGAGAGTGGGCTTTGTTCCCTGGGTTTTATTCTCGAACTGTGTAGAGAGTGGGCTTTGTTCCCGAACTATGCTGAAATAGGGCTTTATTCCCCTGGGCTTTATTCCTGAACTGTGTTGAGAGTGAGCTTTGTTCCCTGGGCTTTATTCCCGAACTGTGTAGAGAGTGGGCTTTGTTCCCGAACTGTGATGAGATAGTGCTTTATTCCCTTGGGCTTTATTCCGGAACTGTGTTGACAGTGGGCTTTGTTCCCTGGGCTTTATTCCCGAACTGTGTAGAGAATGGGCTTTGTTCCCGAACTGTGTTGAAATAGGGCTTTATTCTTATTGGCTTTATTCCCGAACTGTCTTGAGAGTGGCCTTTGTTCCCTGGACTTTGTTCCCGAACTTGTGTTGATTGTGGGCTTTATTCCCGAACTGAATTGGTTGTGGGCTTTGTTCCCGAACTGTTGATTGTAGGCTTTATTCCCTGGGCTTTGTTCCCGAACTTGTGTTGATTGTGGGCTTTATTCCCGAACTGAATTGGTTGTGGGCTTTATTGCCGAACTGAATTGTGGGCTTTATTCCCGAACTTGTGTTGACTGTGGGCTTTGTTCCCAAGTTGTAACGAATATGGGCTTTATTCCCGAGCTTTACTGAATATGTGGGCTTTGTTCCCTGTCTTTTCTGAATGTGGGCTTTGTTCCCAAACTGTTTGTCTTTGCCGCTTTTTCCTTTTCTTAAAAACATGCGAACAAAAACAAAACAAAAAATGCATGTATGTGACGTGTATGGATGTATGCATGGATGTATTTCCTATTCCGATGGGTTAGGCCTTGCTGGTGTTTTTTGGCGCCCTTTGCCTATAAATTTCTTTGGTCGCCCCCTGGGCCTGCTTATAGTTTCTTTCTGTCAGTTCTTTTCTGGTGATTGTTCAGTTCTCTTTTGTCTCATGGCTCAATTTCCTATTATATCCCTTATTCACGAGGTGGTAGACTGGTCGCCCCCAGTCTTGATGTAGCTTTCTGTTCTTCTCTTCTGTTTGCACTAGGTCAATGTGGACCATGTGGTGTGACATCCCGTATCAACATACTATATCACATGCTCTAAAATAGTCCCAATAGTTATACATATCATTGTCCTCAAAGAATGCCTAGTAATGAGACCAAAGAATCTTCAAAGCACTCAATGGAACCCAAATCCAAGTCTTTGAATAAATGATCTAAGCTAGACTCAATGTGTGTGTGTGTGCAAAGGTTCTTTTACAGCTTGATTCCTAGGTAAGCCAACTCAATGATTTTGTTTCAAAAATTATGGTCGATGGGTCAAACCAACCTAGATATCTCAATTATGCCTGCAGTTGCTTTTCTGTGCTTAATGTGGTGTGGTTTTCTTTCTCTTTTGTCTCTTTATTTTTTTCTTTTCATTTTGAACTTCTTTTTTTCTTTTTCTTATTCTTTTTCCTTTTTTTTTTCTTTTTTTTTTCAACACACCTACCCTTTAAGGTAGCATTTCTCCTCATGGTGGTCCTAATACTCGCACATGGGTAGCTTCACGCTTATCGGTTATAGGTGGTTTAATTCTTTTCTTTAGAGATTTTTCTTTCATTTTCAACCATACCACACATCATAACATAACCAAATTAAGATAGACATCTAAGCAAACAGTCATTCATCGACCTACAATTTCTTCAACTAGTCACCTTGCCAACTACTTAGGTTTTCACCGCTAAGAACCATAATCAAGTACTTACGAGTCTAACATAGATCAACTACTCAAAGCATCAGATAAAAGCACATCAAGAGTTTATCGTTTCTAAGATTTCACCCTAAAGTAATCAATTTCATCATCGGACTTATGCCAAACAATTAAGGACTAAAATCAAACAATTTTTCTTTTTTCATTTTTTTTTCATTTTTTTCATTTTTTTTTTCTTTTTTTGTTCACAATGGTCTTTCTGTCTTTGCCGTAAGGTTTTCTGTTCCTCAGTTTCCTTTTTCCCCGATATCCATGTTTGCGAAAATCTTCTTTGACAAGTCTTTTTTTTCCTAACCCAACGGATATCTATGATGGCTTTTAAGACACGGGGTTAACATGATGCATGTATGCATGAGATGCAAGTGGTTGTCAAAAGCATAAAAGGGCAACTTCTATAGGATATATGACTATGGTTCACATGCGGGTTTATAGGAGTGTAGACAAAATCTCCCACTGGCGAAAGATTGCCCACAACTAGGTCTCCCCACTCAAGGGTTCGAGCGATCGAGTGAGCGCACCTTTTTTATACGCTAAGGTACGTGCCAACAAGTGATGATACATGACTGACTGTCAAATGAATTTCTTATTGAAGATTCCCCAGAGGGAGGGTGGAGCGGACTCACTTAAATACCCAAGCCTCTTAGGCTCTTATCGCCTTGGTGACAGGAATAAACAATAGGTCCTCCAAATTAGTCCATCACGGTAAGCTTCAAGTAAATAATTATCTAGGTGCCTTCACAACTTTTGCTTATAGAAAGGTAGTGAATGAAGGAAGACACCAAACCATTACCTAACTCTAATAGTGCCTTTGATTAAACCCCTTCAACCCACTGTAGACACGGTTAACTAAAGCACAAACCACAAACATTACAGGACATTATTTCTGGGCCGATTCTCTATCCCCAGTGGAGTCGCCAGACTGTAGGACACAGAAATCGGCGATGTTGTTCCAGGCTCGCGGCCCGGTCGGGGGTACGGAGTAGCCCACGGGGGAACTAAACCAGAGAAATAAAATGGAGTTGCCACCCAGTGTGAACTGGGAAAATGATTTAAGGCCGCACTCACCCCTCGCAAGGGAAGACCTCAAACTATAGGGTTCAGAATGGTCCCTTACTTATGCCACTTGTAATGAATGAATTTATATAATAATATAACAGAGTCTACGCAAAAATAACCTACATCTAAGTTCTCATACGACCTATGTCTAAGTTTGCATAAAACCTATATCTAAGTTTGCATGCATAAAAGTAAGTCGGAATAACGGCAAGCACACAATCTCATGAATACGTTAAATCGCTAAGCATGGCAATGTAAATAAATAATAATCTAAACATAAACGTAGAAGAGACATAATCAAGTTCCTACTGTGAAAGAAACAACTAAATCATGCTTGGAAATAATCAACTAAATCATGCATAAAAAATAACATACTAAACAACCTAGTCATACATAAAAAATAACATACTAAACAACCTAGTCATGCATAAAAAATAACATACTAAACAACCAAATGATAGATAAACACAATATTGGATGAAACGAAATATGTGCGTCTCTCAAGCGGTACGTGGAATTGTATCCCGAGTGCAGACCACACTATCATCCATTCGGATTCGGCTACGAAATTTACGTCCAGGTTTCCATCCAATATACCGCAAGAAATAACACATATTTCATTTATCCCATGGCCACAACATACATAAACCAACAATACGCATGTAGAGAAATACTAATAAATAATAAAAATATGAATGGGAATAAATAAAAGGGTGCCCTCAGGTCTTACCTTTTAAGTCACCTATTGGAAGTGCGTTACATGGCCATCGGAAGGGCTAGTGCTCGGTAACTCTTCCGGTTTAATGGTTCAATGTTTTCCTTCGTCGCTTCGGTGTCTCGGGCTGTTGTTTTTCTCTGTTTTTTACTGCTAATTTTTGGTAGTGGAGTGCAGTTTTTGGGGACTGTTTCAGTGGCTATTTTTGGGTGCAGGTCAGGGTGCTAAAGGATACTGTTTTGCTGTGATTTCGTGGACTGTATGGCATGAGATCACTTGGCTGATGAGGGTTTATGGGCAGATGGTCTTCAATGTGTGTTGAACGTGAAGACTATGGACATGTTGGCTGCGGTGGCTTTAGTTTGAATGGTGCCATGAATATTGTTTGTTGCTTGCTTGAGAGGCGTGAGTAGTTAGGGCTTGTGGGTGATTGTCGAGTGTAGTGAGCGGAGAGAGGTGAGAGAATATGGTTTAACTTGTTGTGTTTTTGTGTCTTCACGTGGCTTGGGTTGTCGGTTGAGTGGTGAGATGTGTTGAGTGAGAGAGAATGAGTGGTGTGAGTGTGGCCGTTTAATGAAAGAGAGAATATGGTGTTAGTGCTATTAGGGTTTATTGTTTTATGGCTTTGGAGAGAGAGAAAAGTTGAGGAGTTAGCCGAGAGAGAGGGAAAGTTGTGGGGAGCGGGAAGTGAGCTCCAGGGGGAAAAGGGTTTGGCTTGCGTCTCTTTTTATAGGAGAGGGTTGGGGTTGTCCTTATACGAGAAGGAAATGATTATTGTAATTATGGAGGAAATCTTTAATTAGTGTGTCACAAGGAAATGATCTCTTTAATTTAGGGAGGTGATTTGATTTAATTAGGAAGGTGATTTATGGGATTTGATTTGATTTTATTTAGTTAGGGAAGGTGATTTAATTTAATTAGGAAGATGATTTATGGGATTTGATTTGATTTGATTTAGTTTAGGCATGTGATTTAATTTAATTAGGAAGGTGATTTATCGGATTTGATTTGATTTGATTTAGTTTAGGCATGTGATTTAATTTAATTAGGAAGGTTATTTATGGGATTTTAACATGTGTTTAATGTGTTTGAATATTTTTGGATGTGATTTAATGGGCTTGGAGGCTTATGGGCGTGTAGGATGGTTAGTTGATGGGCTTGGGCGTGTGGTTGGTGGTGTGTGGGCTTAGGTGTGTGGCTTGGTGTAGGTTGCGGGGTTTTGGGCCAATGATGAATTTTAAAACAGAGATCCAATGAGTAAACCCGAAGCTAAGCAAACAAATTAAGTCCAACAAGGTATTGATTTCTGACTTTTCCCTTCCGACGTCTGTTTCCCGCGACTTCCGCAACTTAAAGGGTAGTGCCTCCATATGAGGCTCATCATCGGGACTTATATGCAAAAATGCAGTGGCTACAATTAGGAATACCTTTGATCATCAGAAGTCTCATTCATTCCATGCGAGCTTTGTAGACTTTCATCAGAGTGTTTTGAGGGAGAGAAGGAAATTACTTGTGAAGATTTGCGAGAACTTCTTCCATCCTAAAATGTGACTTTACCTACAAAAATTAAACAAACAAAAATAAAAAAACACCAAGACTCAATACATACATAAATTGCATGGGTTTTCACCCTGCTAGCGTTAAGTTTAACGTCGTCAGCTAGACATGACTGACCGAACGTTAGGCTGGATCTGAAATTGTGACACTTTCTTTTTGTCGCTCAAATGATTCTCCCCAGCAGTGCTTGACACGCTTACTTTTAACCTTGAATTTAATTAGAATTGGGATCATGTAACTCAACGGTTCTATCTGGTAAAACTTGATTGATTAACAATAGACCTGACCACTGTGATTTTAACCTTCCAGGGAAAAATTTCAACCTTGCTTTGCTGAACAATACCCGCTGCCTCGGTTTCAGTTGAATGGGCACTAACTTCTCATCATGTATCTTCTTGGCCTTTTCTTTGTATAGTTTGGCATTCTCCAAAGGCTGTAAATGAAATTCCTCCAATTCATTGAGTTGGTGGAACCTTTTCTCTTCAGTTGCTTGCAGTTCAAGATTTAACTTGTTCCGTGTGCAGTACGCTTTATCTTTAGGCTCCATAGGTAAATGACATGCCTTAAGTTTGTCAATGGAACTTTGCATTGCATCAGAGTTCTGGACATTACTATTTATCACATCAAGTCTGAAGCATTCCTTTTCTTTTCGTCATTCCGGAATTCCATGGCTTTGAAAATAATGAATGTTACTTCTTGGTCATGTACCGTCATGGTTAGTTCATATTTTTGTACATCAATAATGGTTTGACCTGTAGCCAAGAATGGTCTCCCGAGGATGATGGGCACATCTTCGTCTTCCTCCATGTCAAGGATAATAAAATCTGCTGGGAAAATAAATTTGTCGACTTTGACCAGCACATCTTCAACTACACCTCTCGAAAATATGACTGTTCTATCAGCAAGTTGCAAAGATATTGAGGTGGGCATTGTTTCTCCAATCTGTATTTTCCTGTAAATAGAAAACGACATCAAGTTAATACTAGCACCTAAATCACATAAAGCCTTACTGAAGTTATGTTCTCATATGGTACAAGGGATAGTGAAACAGCCATGATCTTTCAACTTAGGGGAAGCTTCCTCTGAATGATGGCGCTGTATTCTTCTGTCAATGCTATTGACTCGTAATCTCCCAATCTTCATTTTTGTGACAGAATATCTTTCATGAATTTGACATAGCTGGGCATTTGTTCCAATACTTCTGCAAATATAATGTTGATATGCAGCTTTTTAAAGATCTTCATGAATCGGGCAAATTGCTTGTCCAGTTTAATTTTCTGGAGACGCTGTGGAAATGGTGGAGGTGGATTAAATCTTTCTCGACCATTTGCTTTTGCTTCTTTTTCCTCCATCTATGGCTCTATTTCGCTGATTTCTTTAGGAACTTCCTCAGTGGATGTTTTGATTCCAGCATCTTTGTTGATCTCAGTACCACTTTTCAAAGTGATGGCATGCCATTGTTCCTTCCCATGTTCCTTGGATTTGGTTCTGTGTTGCTAGGAATGGTACCTTGCGGTCTGTAACTCTGAGCATTGCCTAGTTATCCTATTTGATTTTCCAATTCCTTTATAGAAGCAGTTAAGCTTTGATTCAATGCTGATTGGGCTTGAAATATAGCTTCATTTGATGCTGGTTGATTTTGAATTAATGCTGCTTTATTTTGAAATATATCATCATATATTGGCTTCTTGTATTTTCATCTGGGCAGGGAAATCTTCTATTTCTGGCTTATTCTCATACTCTTGGCTTTGATTTTGCTGTTGGAATCCTGATGGTGGATTTTTCATTTGCCCTGAATTATTGTTCCATGCAAAATTGTGATGATTCCTCTACCTTGAGTTTTAGGTGTTGGAATATGGATTGTTCCCCTGTCTGTTGAAATTACTTACATAGTTCACCGTCTCATCATATTGGTTGTAAGACTATGCCTCTGGTGCTCCTCCATATAGTGAACTTGTGGAACCAATATTGCCTTGCATGCTAAGAGTTTCCATGAATTTGCATATCTTATCCAGCTTAGCATTCAATGCGGTGTTGGCTCCAACATCGTAAATTCCTGCTATTCGTTGAATCATTATCCTTTCTGTTGGCCACTAAGACTTGTTGTTGGCCATTTATTCAATTAGGTCCCAGGACTAATCTTCTCCTTTTGCCATTAAAGCTCCTCCAGCAGCAGCATCAATTGTGGTTCTCATCAGTCCAGAAAGTCCATTGTAGAAGGTTTGGACTTGTAGCCACTTTGCAATCTCAGGGTGAGGACATTTTCTAAGCAAATCCTTGTATCTTTCCAAAGCTTCGCAGAGGGATTCCGAGTCATGTTGTACAAAAGATGTAATATCATTCCTCAACTTTGCAGTTCTAGCTGGGGGAAAGTACTTTGCAAGGCATTTGGTGGCTAGAGTGTTTCAAGTTGTGATGGAACCTGCTGGTAATAAATGTACCAAGCCTTAACTCTATCTTTCAAAAAAATAGGAACATACATTGTCTCATTGCTTCTTCAGCCGCTCGGTTGTAATTGAATGTTCCGCAACCTTCTAGGAAGTTGCTGATGTGGGCATTGGGATCTTCAGTTGCATTCCCCCAAACGGAACTGACTGTTGTATAATCCGAATTCATGTTTTGATGTCACACGCATTTTCTGGTAAGGGAGGAAGTACAATACATGAAATGAAGCCGTTAACCACCGAAATAATTCTGTCTAGAATAGGAATTGGTGGTGCAACTTCCAGCGGTTTAGGTTCCATATTTATCAGTGCTTCTTGAACTTCTCGCCTTTCTCTTCTCAACTGTCTGATTGTTCTTTCAATATCTGGGTCAAGCGGACGGATTTCAAAGCTTCTGGTTCGTCTCATGTAGTGTTTGAGAACCTGAAACACAAGTAAACAAAAATAATAAATGAAAACAAATTAGACAAAAGTAAAAGTATCTAACCACAAAATAAATAGTGAAAGATAAATAAGTCTCCGACAACTGTGGTAAAAACATGATCAGTGAAATCACTCACGTAACGCAAGTGCACGTATCGTTCAAGTTGTATAAAATGTATCGATCCCACGAGGACTTAATACCTAGGCTATCAATTTGTGAAGCTATATGTTTACAAGTATCTAAAGATTGGTTGTTTGATTTGATGGTGATTTTAAACTAAAGACAAGTAAATAAAAAATGAAAATGTAAATTAAAGGAAAATTCAATATTATTAAACTATTTAGGGTTGTGAATCCTTCCAATATCTTTTAAAGATGAAGTGGTTATCTCACGTTTGTGTAATATATTGGTTTATTAACCTGGAACACGAAAATATGAAAAAGCCTCTGTCAATTGGTAGATGCAAACACCCAAATAACCCAATTAATCATATGTCTATGTTAACCAAGTTACCTGAATTCATTAAGATTAAGTTCCAATTGTGGCTACCCCTACCCGACATCTATATGTCTATCATATAAGGAAATCTACCTTAGGGTTACCATGCCCCGAGGTGAGATCGTGAGCTATTGAGTCTAAGGCTGAAACCTAAAATTTCTTCGTCAAGTTTATTTTAAATTTACTAGATAAATCTTATTAATGGCCAGTTAACAAGAAGCATTAAGCTTAAGACTCAATAAATAAACCTTATATTACCCAAGTCATAAAATAACCTGTTATAACCCCTTATAAATCGGTGATATTAGAATTCATCACAACCCAAGATATGGTATTTAGTTACAACACATATCTAGGACTAGTAAAGACATAAATAAAGAAAATGACATAAAGTAAAGCTGGGAAATTCAAAAGGTAATTAAAGCAATAAAGAAAATGTTGGGGGTTAGAGGATCAACTTTTATTACTTCTAATCTATATATCTCCCTTATTATAATATATAAACTTTGCATGACATTACCAACCGACCATATAGGCGGTATCCTAATTAAGTCAGATTTATAATTAATTCCAACCGACCATAAAGGCGGTATCCAATTTAGTCAGGTTAAAATCAATTTAATTAAGTCCAACCGACCATAAAGGTGGTATCCCATTAAGTCAGGTTTTAAAATAGTTTATATTTTATAATTAAGGGAGATTAATATAAATATTAGTAATAAAAGCTTTACACTTCACCTAAGCATAGGGGAGTTACCTCATCATACTGAAAACTAAAATAAAGACTGAAAAGTAAAATAAAGAAAGAACTATTACGTAAAATAAAATTAAATACAAAAGCTGTAAATAAACAAACAAGATACAATTTTCTTATATTCTTATGGAAATCCCCAGAAGAAGGTATGCAATTTACAAATGAAATGGCTTAATATTTGTAGGCAAAATTTTGCCTTCACCAATTTCTCCACTAGTTTCTCCACCTAACATGGCACCAAATATGGCACCAAATCCTCCACCAAACATGCTTGCATGTTTGGTGGAAGTTTGACAATTTTCATTTTTTATTTTATTTTATTTTTGTTTTGAAAATGACTTTAATAATTACACATAACACACTTGCGGATGTTTTATTAATTTCGGTCATGAAAACTTCAGAATTCGAAATTTTTATGAACGTCAAAGTTGTAGATCTTTTAGTCTTCTTTAATCTGGAACTTGAATCACCTTAATCCGATATCTGAGTAGAACGTTATGGCCAAAATATAAAAATTTCGGAAAGCTGAAATTTCTGAAATTGTACTTCTTTAGAAAGCCATTTCAAGTTTCCAACCTCCAAAATCCAAATCTCAAGTCCAGTTTTTGCCCTTAATTGTTAAAAATTTCGTCCTTATTGATTCCATTGAGTCCCGATTTTATTTTATCTACAAAATAAACTAAAACACATCAAAACGTTCATAAAACTCGAGAAACTATACAAAATATTAAGTAAAAAGGGCGGTAAATATTGATATATTTTCCGCTCATCAATTAGGCTTTCTCTATATGGTGCATAGATCCTTCAAAACCTTCGTATAATTAGGAACTTTTTTTCACATGTAATAGCGGAAGGTTGATATTTACCTACTTTAAATGTTCTAGGATTTCACTAATTTAATCTGGAACTCTCACTGTGGGCCTAAGTGCTTGAGGGAAGAGTACTCTAACTGAGAAATGTGGCAATTTTTCTTCCAGAGGGGTACGTATACTACTATATTTGGGGTCCTCAATAATGTTGGAGGTTTCTGCACGCCTACCTCCCTACCACTCCTAGTGATTATGGCATTAACACTTTTTATATTGACTGACGAATGATCAGTCTGTGCCATGTGTTGCCCTTGTGGATTTGGTTAAGTCTGAGATGGAAATTTTCCTTGTTCGTGCACACTCATGACATTAGTCAATTTAGAGACTTGACTATTTATCTTCTTATTATCTTCAATTACCTGAGCTATCAATGACTCAAACCTTTGATTGGTTTTGCTTTGGGCTTCTACAAATGTTTTCTAAGCCTCCACAAATGCTTACACAGTATCCTCTAAAGAATTCCTAGGAACAGCATGTGTAGGATATTGGGGAGCACTATAACCTCTAGTTTGTGGTGGCTGGGTGAACTGTTGAGACTCTTGTTTCCAACTAAGATTGGGGTGGTTCCTCCAATCAGGGTTATAGGTATCTGAATACGTTGTGTAAGGCTTCTAATGCTTCCCTAAGGTATTGCATTGTTCCTTATATGTTCCCCTCATCTCACCATATACAGGGAAAACTTGGGCCAAATGGTCAGTCCATTTGCACACAAAACATTCCCATTGGGGTTCTAAGTGGGCTACTGCATGTATAGTCTTGCTATCTATGTCTATTGAGGCTCATATCTATCTATAGGTAGAATTGAATTATTTAGAAAATGATTTAGATTAAAATTATGCATTTGATGTATAGTATGAATTCCTGAGGAATATCCCCGATAAAATAAGGCTGTTAAAGTGACGTGTATTGGATACATGTTTCTTTGTTCGTCTTGTCAGTACGGTTTATGGGTATCTTTCTATAACTGCATCCGAGATTGTGCCAAAGCTGTGAGGGTGTAGGTTATAGGATTTTATCCTTGCCGGTTGTATATTGATACTAGACAAATTCAAGTGAAAGTGAAAATCCTGAACGTGCCAAAGCTGTCAGGACTACATCGGTAGCTTGAATTTATCATTGACAAGTGAAGCCTTGATACGCCTCTTTGTGAACGTGCCAAAGTTGTCATAACGAGAAACGATCAGGATCAAAACCTTGAGTCACTGGTGAGTGATTGACAATGAGTTGTCTACCTAATGAATATATGTAGGCGAGATCGTGCCAAAGCTATGAGTCAAAATATATTCATGGGATCCTACTCTCACTAGAGAATTCGATTTAATTATCGAATTCCCATTGTTCGTTAGGGATTATGGTATTACGTAAGAGTAATGATTCTCATAAGGCGTGGAAGCCATCGTCTTATTACTCCAAGTGCTTTATTACAGTGTTGATGATTCATATAAGTTATGTAAGACACGTATAATAAATATTGTCATTTTATTAATTAATGAAAATATTACAAATACATGTACATATAGCCCATCCACAAGTTAGGTATAGGACATATCCCTAACAATCTCCCACTTGCACTATAGCCAACTAGTATGAATCTGGACACCATACTCTCCGGTGTGCCTATTATGCGTTTGTTGAATTATCCCTTTAGTCAGAGAATCTGCAAGATTATCTTCTGTGGGTATTTTCTCTATAATAACTTCTTTTCTCTCAACAATCTCCCTGATGAGATGAAATCACCTGAGTACATGCTTGGATTTCTGGTTGGACCTTGGTTCATTTGATTGAGCAATGGCGTTCGTGTTGTCACAGTATATCGTGACGCCATTCTTTATCACGGGAAGCACTTCCAGCTCCGTGATGAACTTCTTTATCCATACTGCTTCTTTAGCTGCCTCAGATGCTTGCAATATACTCGGCTTCAGTGGTGGAGTCTGCTGTAGTTGAATGCTTTGAGCTTTTCCAACTTAAAGAACCGCCATTTAAAGTAAACATATATCTTGTTTGTGATCTCATGTCATCCCTATCAGTCTGAAAGCTCGCATCACAGTAACCAATGACTTTCATCTTAGAACAATCTCTGTATGTCAAAAACACACCCTTAGTTCTTCTCAGATACTTGAGGATTGTTTTCACAGCTGCCCAGTGTTGCTCACCATGATTTGCCTGATACCTGCTCGTTATGCTAAGAGCATAAGGGACATCAGGTCTTCTACATAGCATGGCATACATGATCGATCCTATTGCTGAAGCATAAGGGATCCTACTCATACGCTCTCTATCTGAAGGAGTATGTGGACATTGCTCCTTAGATAATTTTATTCCATGACAAGTAGGTAAATTACCTCTTTTGGAATCTTCCATTTTGAATATTTTCAAAACTTTATCTATGTACGTAGATTGAGAAAGTCCTAACAACCTCTTAGATCTATTATGGTAGATCTTAATGTCGAGGATGTAGGCTGCTTCTCCCAAATCTTTCATCGAGAAATTCTAAGATAACCATTGCTTGGTGGCTTGCATCATGGAAATATCATTCCCGATGATTATTATGTCATCGACATATAATACAAAAAATACAACAGCACAACCACTACTTTTCCTGTAAACACAAGGATATTGTAAATTCCAACTTCTGGAGGCTTGCTTGAGTCCATAAATTGATCGTTTAAGCTTGCATACTTTATTATGATCATCCTTAAATGCAAACCCCTCAGGTTGTGTCGTATAGACTTCCTCTACGAGGTTCCCATTAAGGAAAGTTGTTTTGACATCCATATGCCAAATCTCATAATGAAAGTGTGCAGCTAGTGCCAGTAAAATTCGAATGGACTTTATCATTGCAACAGGCGAGAAGGTTACGTCATAGTCAATTCCTTGAATTAGTCTATAACCTTTCGTCACATACCTAGCCTTATAGGTTTGGATGTTGCCTTTTGTATCAGTTTTACGCTTGTAAATCCACTTGCAGCCTATTGGTTTTATCCCTTGAGGTGCATCTACCAAGTCCCAGACTTGATTCTGATACATAAAGTCTTTTTCGGATTTCATGACCTCAAGCCACTTGACTGAATCAATGTCACGCATTGCTTCGTCATAACTGGTGGGATAATCATTATCAATGACCTGATCATTTTCCTCATCAATATAGAAAACATATATTTCAGGCTCATGTCTTTCCCTACCAGACCTTCTGAGTTCATAAGCTTGTGGTTGTTTCGTCGTGCCCTTTTGAGGGGCATGGGGTTTAGTTCTATGTTAGTTTGTGTTAGACATTATGTCCATAGCGTCACTGTTTGTAAATGATATTGTATTACTGTACAAAATTAACTATGTGGTAATGAAATTGCCTTTTGCCTTTTTTGTAATATTATTTACTTTGATATATAAATGGCGAAAGTCCATATGATTAATACCGGATTGAGAGATGATATGAGACAGTATAAATCCATAAAGGTTTAATCATTAAATATCCCTAGTCGGAGTATTATCGAGATCGGACATCGATAATGGCGGAATAGACTAGTATTGCGCTTGTGCACGTTGTGAGGGCACAACGGCATAGTTCTCATATATTTAAGTATTGGATACTTATGCAAGTGCGATAGGAGTTGTGTTTTACAGATGTACGGAAAACAGCTTCGCTCTGGATAGACCCCGCGGAATCCCATTGGTAGTATGTCTGCGTGTCTATGGGAGGCCGCATCAGGGTAGGTGTATATGGTCTTAACCTGAGACTTACATCGCTAGACTTGCGTGCGACAATCGGTAAACTTTGGTTTTGGTGGTTGGGGGGGACCTTAACCGGTTGTGTACACCTCTTCTGGTTTATCGAGACTCGTAGTGTACTGGATGTGATGTCGAGATGGAAGTATCGCTTCAGACATATGGAGGTGATGATCACGCTGGACACAGAACTAGTACTCTATAAAAGTTGCAACCGTCGGGACAATATGACCAGGTCAGGATTGTCCGATTTAAAGAGACTGGTTGCTTGATGTCCGATATATGTTTCGTACGGGGCAGACACATCTCCAGCCCCACGGCCTAACATGTGATCATCCGATACTGGATCGATGTACGCAATACTACGGTATACTACGCTTGATATAGATCTTATATTCCTATAAGAATATTTCTGGAGAATTGGGTAGGCATGGCGCTTTGCTAGAATCCAACCTTGTCTTGTGAATCGGTAAGAACGTAGTACGAGGTACGTACGTGTTCGGATTATCCGACGACCGTATTTACTGCCAAAATATCCGGAGATCTCTTGGTCGCTTCCTGAAGATTCACCTATGATATTTGATTCGGATTAATTAATCTTGGTAATTGCGGAGAAACTTTATCTCGGATAAAGTGCCTAATTTAGAGAGAGAACGATTAATTTGGAATTAATCGATAAAATTATTATATTCGATATACTAATCGAAATTCGATTTCGACGCGAAATTAAAATTAGATTTTAATTCGGGCATAGAGTAATTTAGAATTAATTCGTTAGCGACGTAAATAATAATTTCGCCAGGCGCAATTATTTATTTAAATTCGGTTTTAATAACGTCGCGACGTAAGCTCGGTATTTGGAAATATCGAACCCGAACGCGTGAGTGCACGTGGCCCACTTCTTTGGAAACGTGTGGGGCCCACATGGACACATTGTTAGACATTGTGTCCCATAGCGTCACTGTTGTAAATGATATTGTATTATTGTACAAAATTAACTATGTAATAATGAAATTGCCTTTTGCCATTTTGTAAATATTATTTACTTTGATATATAAATGGCAAAAGTCCATATGATTAGTACTGGATTGAGATGATATGAGACAGTATCAATCCATAAAGGTTTAATCATTAAATATCCCTAGCCGTAGTATTATCGAGACTGGACATCGATAATGCGGAATAGGCTAGTATTGCGCTTGTGCACGTTGTGAGGGCACAGCGGCATAGTTCTCATATATTTAAGTATTGGATACTTATGCAAGTGCGATAGGAGGTTGTGTTTTACCGATGGTACGGAAAACAGCTTCGCTCTGGATAGACCCCGCGGAATCCCATTGGTAGTATGTCTATGTGTCTATGGGAGGCCGCATCAGGGTAGGTGTATATGGTCTTAACCTGAGACTTACATCGCTAGTACTTGCGACAATCGGTAAACTTTGGTTTTGGTGGTTGGGGACCTTAACCGGTTCTGTGTACACCTCTTCTGGGTTTATCGAGAATCGTAGTGTACTGGATGTGATGTCAAGATGGAAGTATCGCTTCAGACATATGGAGGTGATGATCACGCAGGACACAGAACTAGTACTCTATAAAAGGTTGCAACCGTTGGACAATATGACTAGGTCAGGATTGTCCGATTTAAAGAGACTAGTTGCTTGATGTCCGATATATGTTTCGTACGGGGCAGACACATCTCCAGCCCTAGGCCTAGCATGTGATCATCCGATACTGGATCGATGTACGCAATACTACGGTATACTACGCTTGATATAGATCTTATATTCCTATAAGAATATTTCTGGAGAATTGGGTAGGCATGGCGCTTTGCTAGAAGCCAACCTTGTCTTGTGAATCGGTAAGAACGTAGTAGTACGAGGTACGTGCGTGTTCGGATTATCCGACGACCGTATTTACTGCCAACATATCCGGAGATCTCTTGGGTCGCTTCCTGAAGATTCACCTATGATATTTGATTCGAACTTAATTAATCTTGGATTAATTGTGGGAGAAAACTTTATCTCGGATAAAGTGCCTTATTTAGAGAGAGAGAACGATTAATATGGAATTAATCAGTAGATTATTATATTCGATATAATAATTGAAATTCGATTTCGACGCGAAATTAAAATTAGATTTTAATTCGGGCATACGAGTTAATTTAGAATAATTCGTTAGCGACGTAAATAATAATTTCGCTAGGCGCGATTATTTATTTAAATTCGATTTAATTAACGTCGCGACGCAAGTTCGGTATTTCGGAAATATCGAACCCGAACGCATTAGTGGACGTGGGCCCACTTTCATTTGGAAACGTGTGGGGCCCATTGACACATGTCATTAATGTATTATTTTATTGATAATGCATTGCATGGTGATAGTGTATAATACACTCTAATGTTATGCATGGAATTTGAGTGTTTGACACTCTAAGCCTTTGCATGGCTTGTGTCATAGATTTATTATTATTTAATAAATATTATGGCATAAATATAAATGATTTTTGGTATCAAAATCAATAAGAACAAAAAGAAAAATCTCTCTTCTCTCTCTCACTTGGCCGAAAACTGCATGCAGTTTTTGGTCTTCATCTTCTTCATTTTGGTTGCCAAAAGCTTGAAGAAAGTGATTGTTTGGAACATCTCCTCACATGCAAGGCTAGCACCTTTCAATGGATCAAAAGAGGTGATAGGGAAACCATCATAGAGCTTGGAATACTCAAAGCTTGGAGCTTTCCACATCTTCTCACCTTGGCCGAAATCATCCACCTTGGAGCTTCCATCTTGGCTTGATTTTCTTCATCACAAGATATTGTAAGTATGATTCCGCCATACTTCATGTTTATATATATCTTTGTTGTATTTCATATATGCTTAATCTTTCCTTGGGACATATTATAGAAACCAACAATGGTATCATAGAGCCATGGTTAAGCATGAAATACTTTAGGTTAAATTTGATAAAATTGGTTGAAGCATGTTCTTGTGAAATTTGATGAATAAGTATGCTTGCATGTATATAGAATGATGTTATATGGAATCAATTTTATGAAAAATGCATTGGATGATTTTTCCCCAAAATTTTAACCTTGGCCGAATGGTGTGATAAATTGGTTAAAGCATTTGTTCTTGTGAAATTTGATGAATAAGTATGCTTGCATGTATATAGAATGATGATACATGGAATCAATTTTATGAAAAATGCATTGGATGATTTTTCCCCAAAATTTTGACCTTGGCCGAATGATATGGTGAAATTGATTGAAGCATGTTCTTGTGAAATTTGATTAATAAGAATGCTTACATGTATATAGAATGATGATACATGGAATCAATTTTATGAAAAATGCATTGGATGATTTTTCCCCAAATTCATGCCTTGGCCGAATGTGTTGCTACTTGGAGTGGATTGAAATTTTTTTGTGTTTAAGATCATTGGATGACTTAGAACGTGTACGGGACGTAGTAGATTAATAATTCAATCGGATTGAAAAACAAATCGACACAAAAAAACTCACCTTGGCCGAATACATAGGACATGTAAAAGAGTTGATTTTTGTTAAAATTAATGTTGGACATTTATTTTGAAAAATGATGATTAATAAATTAAATGGGTATTTTTGAAATATTTGGTTTAATACATTAATCTTGGTATTACACTTAATTAATTGGACTTTAATGTTTGGAATATTAAAATTTAATTAATGGGCTTTAATAATTTAATTGGGCCTTATGGGCTTAAAATTGGTTTATGGCACTTAAGGGTGATTCCTTATTTGGGCTTGGTAATTGGGTTTGACCCACATTGACCAAAGCCCAAGCCTTAATAAATCAATTCTAAGTCCATTTGACTTGAATTAAATTCAACATTGGATGTTAGTTGGGCTTTGAGGCCCAATAAGATTAGATTTAGAATCTAAGTCTTTAAAGCACATTAAAAGTGTAACATTTAATTTGGAATTAAATAATTGAATTAGTATTGAATACGAATTAAATTAGATTTAATAAGTAGTTCGATAAATTCGCGAATTCGTACCCTATGTACTTATTCTCAATCGAGTTGGACTCGCGCAAAATCAAACCGTTGTTTGAACATTGGATGATCACTTAAACAAAGACTAATTAATTGGATTAGATTGGTTGTAAAAGCATGTCTTGTTTGAATATAAATGTATGTGATGAATGAATAGTGTATATCGGATGGATATTAGAAGGGAAAGGGTAATTTTAGAAATTATTGTAAATTTGGAATTTATAAATTGGACCTGCGTGTCCAGCCTTATCTCTTTATCTCTTTGTATTCTCTTCTCACCTAATTCCCCTCAATGTAAATGAGGTTTCTCTTATTGTATTATGTAATTGGGTAGTAGTAGAATAGTGCTAGCGGGGAGAGGAAAGGGAGTGATTTGTTCTAGGAACAAGTTGTTTATATATCCATCCGCATATCACTATTAATCTACTTTACGCGCTTTATGATGTTTTAGAAGCATGCTTAAGGGTGTATGATGATGAGACCTACAAAGATAAATAAATTGGTTGCCAATACGCGAAAATCCCTCAATTATATTAAGCGAATATCCTTCCATTGAATGGTTCTTGTTAAGATCCGAAGTTGGCATTGGTTTGTTTTTGACCAAAGTCAAGACCTTTGTCAATCAAGGATGTACTTGAATCATGAGAGTTTTGTTGCATATCGGTGTCTTGTCCAAATCGTGATTTTTATTGGCCAAAGTCAAGATCACTTTTTGTCCAACGACATTGATTACGAAACTTCCTCGTCAATGGGTCCCGCTTAACTGGAATCACTAGGTTTGTTTTTGGCCAAAGCCAAGGCCTAGATGATTCGGAGGATAGGGTAGGAAAATATAATGGTTACATTGGCATTATACATATGTTTCGGACTTGGATGGCCACCTAACGGATCTAGGAATTGGATGAGATCCAATTGATCATGGAGATCTACCTAAGTTAAATAGCATACAATTTTTATTGGCCAAAGTCAAGGTTGTGTGTTATTTAACGGGATCCTAGCCCACTAGGAAATTCGATTTCCCGAGGTTCTCTACAGAAGGTTAGAAACTTGAAGAAAATAGTGGGAGGCTATTATTGAATTTGCAATTTCGTTCAGATACTTAGCCTTACGCGTCTTTCAAAATTATTTCGTCAATTTTTTAAATAATTAGTTGGACTAATATATTGTTATTTTACTTGTAACAGTTTGACTGTACCCATAACATCGTTGACTTTATAGTTGGACTATAGTTGTCAGATGATTGGCAAAGGTAATATCCGCGACATAATCATGGGCGATAATGTCTTCAAAGGGACAAACTTTGCCGACTGGGAAATGAACCTCAAGATAGTGCTTGGGGCTGAGAGGATACTGTATACTATTCAGAGACCTCTCCCGCCTGAACCCACTGAGCCACTGGAGCTAGAGTTATGGAAGACTCATAGTGACGATTGTGACCAAGCTCAGTCAGTTATGCTAGCTGCAATGACCCAGCATTTCAGACGTCAGTACAGGGACTTGGATCCCTATAACATGATGGGAAGATTGCGTGATCTTCACCGCACCAATAAGCGGATGAAGAGGTACGAGCTAGTAAGGAAACTCTTCCGCTCCCGGATGACAGACGGCGCATCAGTTGAGGCCCACGGGACTCAAATGATCGCTGACATAGATGAGTTAGCCAATATGGGCATTGTCTTGGAGGCAGAGCTGACGATTGATATGATATTACAATCGCTGCCGATACTTGGAAACAAATCATCATCAACTATAAGTTGATGGATACTGACGACACTCTCGGAGAGTTGTTGTCCGTGCTGAAGGAGTCCGAAAAGGAACTCCTAAAGGGGAGCAAGCGCGAGGCGCATTATGCATCGACCTCTCATGCGCCAAAGGCTAGGCCCATGGCAATGCATTGGAGGTCGAGGAAGAGGAAGTTCAAAAAGAAGGGCAAAGGCAAGTTGACAGTGGCTTCTAGGAAGCCAAAGGACAAATCTCGCGACATCTGCCTTAATGCGGCACGAGAGGGGGTCACTGGAAACGTGACTGCCAATAAGCATTGGCAGAGGAGGATATCAAGGCTGGCAAGGCTATCGCCTCTGGTATGTTTGTTATTGAGATAAATATGAATACTTCTAGTTTTAAAAATTGGATTTTTGATTCTGGTTGTGGTGCTCATATTTGTACTGATGTGCAGGATCTGCATGATAGCAGGATGCTGGCGTCAGGGGAGATGGATCTACGGGTCGGAAATGGAACACCAGTTGCTGTTTTGGCCGTAGGGACTTTTGTTTTAGAACTGCCCTCAGGGCATGTACTTAAACTTGAACTGTTATTTTGTACCTAGTTTAACTAGGAATATTATATCTGTATCCTTGTTAACCCAGCAGGGTTACACTTTTGTATTCAGAAACACCGGGTGTTATTTATATAAAAGTGATACAGAAATTTGCACAGCTGTTGCAAATAACGGTCTTTATATTTTGAATATAAATGAATCTCTAAAATGACAAACAAAAGGCTCAAAAGAGTAATCTAAAAGATGAAGCTTATATGTGGCAATGTCGTCTAGGACACATTAACAAGACTCACATATCCACACTTTCGAAGAGTGGGTACTTGGACGAATTTGATCCCAATTCATATGACGTCTGTGAATCTTGTCTTTTAGGCAAAATGCCTAAATCACCTTTTAGCGGTAAAGGTGAACGTGCCACAGAACTGTTAGCTCTCGTTCATACTGACGTATGCGGGCCCATGTCTAGCCAGGCTAGAGGTGGATTTCACTACTTCGTAACCTTTACAGATGATGCATCTCGTTACGGTTATGTGTATCTTATGAGACACAAGTCGGAAACTTTTGAGAAATTCAAAGAGTTTCGACACGAAGTGGAGAGAAACAAACAAGGGAAGAGTATTAAGACATTACGGTCAGACCGTGGTGGCGAATACTTAAGTTATGAGTTTCAAGATTACTTGAAAGAATATGGTATTCTTTCACAGTGGACTCCTCCTGGAACACCACAATTAAACGGTGTGTCCGAACGAGAGAAACCGCACCTTGTTGGACATGGTAAGGTCAATGATGAGTCGCACTGAGCTACCAATATCCTTCTGGGGATACGCATTAAACAGTGCTATACTTATTTTGAATAAGGTACCGTCGAAGTCTGTTGAACAGACTCCATATGAGATAAGGACAGGAAGGAAACCAGGTTTCTCTTTCCTGAGATTTGGGGATGCTGGGCACATGTTAAACGTTTGGAAAGTACCAACTTGAACCCAAAACTGATAAATGCCTTTTTGTAGGATATCCTAGGGAAACCAAAGGATATTACTTCTATCACCAACAAGAGAACAAAGTATTGTTGCTCTACAAGCATTTTTCCTTGAGAAGGATTTTATAAATGCAGAGTGGTAAGTGGGAGGAAAAGTAGAACTCGATGAAGATCGTGTTGGTTTTCTATAAGGTCCCAAGATCAAATCAAGACATGAAATTATGTGTGAACACATCAACGGAGGTAGCGGAATACTCACATTGATCGGTTGAGTCGATTTGGAGATGATTCAAGCCCAAAAACGCATTGCATTGATCTATCACTCACTGCAACAGTCCACTGTCTACAAAAACAGAAAATTGAGTGAAGAACGGAGCTCCGAGCTTCGTCCGATGGATCCCGGCTCATGGGGGAACCTCCCTACCACCTTCGCAAGACTCGTAGTGTGCTAGCACTTGCGGTTTTCACCATGAAAACCCAACCCTTGCTTCCCTTATTCACGCCCAAACTGGTTCAAAACCAGTGAGTTGTTGCCGTGAGAAGAAGAGAGGAAAATGAGAGAATTGTGTATTGAATTTCAATTAATTTTTGTTACCAAAAATCAATTTATATTTATGCCATAATTTTCATTAAATTAATAATAAAATTATGACACATAACATGCAATGGCTTAGAGTGTCAAACACTCAATTTCCATGCAATGACATTCAGTGCATTGTACACTATCTACATGCAATGCATTAGAATGACATGTGTCATGTGGGCCCCACACGTTTCCAAATGAAAGTGGGCCCACGTGCACTCACGCGTTCGGGTTCGATATTTCCGAAATACCGAGCTTACGTCGCGACGTTAATTCAATCGAATTTAAATAAATAATTACGCCTGGCGAAATTATTATTTACGTCGCTAACGAATTAATTCTGAATTAACTCGTTTGCCCGAATTAAAATCTAATTTTAATTCCGCGTCGAAATCTAATTTCGTTTAATATATCGGATATATTAATTCATCGATTAATTCCAAATTAATCGCTCTCTCTCTTAGACGACATTTTATCCCGGATAAAATATCTCCGTTATTAATCCTAGATTAATTTTCTCTCTCTTCTATTATAATCCCAGATTATTCAAGAGTGCGAGTTGTGCGTCATCGGTGGATTATCGGGAAGCGACCCATGAGATCCGGATAATCTGGCAGTAAATACGGTCGTCGGAGTATCCGAATCACGTACGTACCATGTACTACGTTCTACCGATTTATGAGACAAGGTCGACTCCTAGCAAAGCACCAAGTCTTCCCAGTTCTCCGGACATATTCATCAAAGAATATCTAGATCTGTATCAAGCGTAGTATACAATTGTATTGTGCGTATCGGCCCAGTATCGGATAATCACGTGCTAGGGCTGGGGCTAGATAAGTGTCTGCCCCGTCCGAAACACATATCGGATGTCTGGTAACTAGTCTCTATAATCGGATATTCATGACCTGGTCATAATATCACGATTGGATGCGCATCACTAAAAGAGCACTAATACCGTATCCTGCGTGACATCATCTCCATTATGACTAGAGTGACACTTCCGTCTTGACATCACATCCAATACACTACGATTCCTGATAAACCCAGAAGAGGTGAACACAGAACCAGTTAAGATCCCCCACCACCAAAACCAAAGTTTACCGATTGTCGTAAGTATTAGCGATGTAAGTCTCAGGTTAAGACTATACACACCTACCTTGATTTCGGCCTCCCATAGACACCTAGTCATAATACCAATGGGATTCCGAAGGGTCTATCCAGAGCGAAGCTGTTTCCCGTACCATCGGTGAAACACGACCTCCTATCGCACTTGCACAAGTATCCAATACTTATATATATGAGAACTATGCCGTTGTGCCCTCACAACGCGCACAAGTGCAATACTAGCCTTCCGCATTATCGATGTCCAGTCTCGATAATACTACGGCTAGGGATATTTAATGATTAATCCTTCGTGGACTGATACTGTCTCATATCATCTCAATCCAGGAACTAATCATAGGGACCTCTCTTCATTTATATATCTAAGGTGATCTAATCACAAATGACGAGAGTGCAATTTCCTTGTTACATAGTTAATTTCCTACAACAACACAATGATTTGTGCAAATAGTGACGTTATGGGTCATTTTGTCCAACAATCTCCCACTTGGCACGTAGCGAGTCACTCAAGTGTCCTACACCCGAACTATGTAAGGTTCGCTCAAATTGCTGAGGAAAAGTTTTCGTCAGCGGATTTGTTTGATTATCGTTTGACGCGATTTATACGATCATCACATCGCCACGATGTATGATCCGAACGAATCAGATGATATAGAAGTATATATCTGGATCGTCGATGAGACCTTTAATTCCTTAGCCTGTGCTGACGCCTAGCTCAGCTGCTAACAGAACTATATCTAATCTAATTAGATTTACTTTCGACCCAAAAGACTTCTATTGCTGCCTCAGCTGCAGCAATAATCCGCGTTTGTTGTTTATTCGGCAACAGTTATCTTGCTTGGAAGATTTCCAGCTCACTGTCCCGGTGTTCAAACTTTATAGTACCGCAGTATTTAACTGTTTGGAAACTTGCAGCAGTGATCCCAGTCACTTCAAGTTCTCCTTCTCCATAGTTTAAGATAGCATCTTTAGTTCTCTGAGATACTAACAGATGTTCTTAACTTCAATCCAGTGACTGTCACTTGGATTGACCTGATTGTGACTCTATATGCTTGAAGAGTATGAGACACCAATACAAGTACATTTTAAATGTACAATTTCCCAGAGAGTGTTAACAACTCCAAATCTATCCCAGTAGATCTTTATACCTCTAATAAGGTTGTTATCTCTCAGAATTCTACGGAGAATTTCTATTGAAAGCCAAGCTTTCGACAATAGCTTTATGGGAATTTCACTGTCAGTGCGCTCTCCCACTAACCTCCTTATATACACAAGAATTATTTCGTTTTGAGTCTAATCATAAACATTATGATTATTTCAAAACAACAGTTCCAAGAACCTTATGCTTGCATCAATAAAACATGGATCGAATAACCCGCAAACCTTGTTTGTCGGTTATACAAAATCGTCAGGATGTTGTAAAATCCTCCAAAAGGTTTCCTTTTCAGGAAAGCGATTTTGATCTGTGACTGACATATTTCATAGATGAAATATACAGTTATCAATAAGCATCTTCAAAATGGATTTACCATGGCAACAGGTAAAAGGTTGAACCGTTATTAACATAATGTTGATAACGATACCTTTCCGTCAAAAGCTTAGCTTTGTACGTTGGTATGTTGCCTTCCATGTATGTCTCCTTGAAGACGTTTTAATGTACCATAGGCACAACGCCTTGTGGTACAACAACTAGTATCCAAACATAGTTGTTATACATGGAATCCATTTCGGACTCATGGCACTTTGCCATAACAGGGAGTCGATACCTCGTATCACTCCTCATAACGTAGTCGGATGGTACACCTCCATAAGATTGACATCATTTATGATGTTAGATCAGAAACCCATACCCTAGGTTGTTTTCTGACTCTATCCGATCTACGAAGTTTTGTGTATTTGAAGATTAATGGTATAGATTCATCATAGATGAACTATTTGTGTTCCATTAAGGACTTTGTGCCTTGAACAGTATTACTCCGATTTTCATCGAGTATCACTATCTCCCACTGACCACTGCATATCGGTATTCCTCTCAGGAAAACCGCATGGTGAGCAACATTATATTGTTCTCATGTGGGATTTACAAGTACTATACTTAAGGTTTCCCTTAAGATAACCTATATTGGCACTTATCCAATTTGGGTCCTTAGTTTGGTATCATCCAAACGCTATGCCTGGCATACCCAAATTATCAGGAATGAGAAACCTCGTTTCTTCCTTGTTCATATCCTATATGATATCTGTCAAACAGATTTATATGGACCTTATTCTAAATAAGTTTTGCACTGTTAATACATATCCTGTTGAAGGAAATAGTAGCTGAGAGCGACTCGTGATAAACCTTATTATGTCCAACAAAATTCGGTTTTAGTTCAGACACATCGTCTAACTGACGTGTCTCGAGAGGAGTCCTCATCTGAAAGAATACCATACTCTTTCATGTACGTATGAAACTTACTGCTTAAGTATTTTCCATTACGGTATTACGTGGCGGAATAATACTTAGCCGATCTGTTTGTCTATTTCGTGTCGAAACTCTAAAAGTTTCTGATTTGTGTTCTTCAAAAGAACACATAACCACAACGTGATGTCACATCCGTTAAGGTCACGAAACATTCATGTTAACATCTAGCCTAGCTAGATATGGGCCGACGCGAATTAAAATTAGATTTTAATTAGGCGAACGAATTAATTTAGAATTAATTCGTTAGCGATGTGAATAGTGATTTCGCTAGGCGTAATCATTTAATTACGACGCGACGGAAAATTCGTTAATTTGGAATTAGCGAACCCGAGCCCGAGAGTGATTGCGAGCGCATTCGCATTTCGAATTCGAGCGCGGCACGCAAGTCACATCAAGCGTCAAATCGCTAGTCGCATCAATCGTCAAATCACTTGTCACTTTGAGTGATGTGACATGACATGTTGTCACTTTATTAAAGTGATGTGATGTGATGGAAAGCTTTATTGCTTTTTACTTTTTGGCTTTTGCTTTTGACTTTTTGAAATTCAAAAGTTTTGGTAATTGTTTTTAATTGGTTTTTGGAAAATCAATTTAATAAAAACAAATAAATATAAAAGTAAAAGCTTTTATTCTCTCTCTCCACTCTTTTTTTCACGCACTTCTCTTTTCCCTCTCTTTTCCTCTTCCTTCTCCTCACGGTTTTGGAAACCGATTCTTGTTCTTCAAAAATCTGGGTTTGACCGAATGAAGATGAGAAGCAAGGAAGATGATAAGTGCTAGCATACCACATGGGTTATATTATGGTGATAGGGAAACGAATTTATAAGCTTGGAATTCCTTATTGAAGCTTGAAGCTTGGAGCTTCAATGGTGTTCATCAATGGCCGAATATGGAGGTTCAAAACGCCCAAAACCGTACAGCCCACTGTCAAGGAGAGCTACTGCCGAACTGCTTGGAGGAAGAAAATGGCTTGGTTCTTCTTCGCATCAAAACCGACCATTGTGAGTATATCCGCACCTCCTATGTTGTGTATTCATGCGTTTTCTTGCTTGATTTGTTGATCTTGGGACATATATTAGAACTCAACAGGCCTAGCACGTGGACCATCCGATACTAGATCGATATGCACTATACGATGTATACTACGCTGATACAGATCCTTAATTCCTGTAAGGATATTTCTGGAGAATTGGGTAGGCATGGTGCTTTGCTAGAAGCCAAACTTGTCTTGTGAATCGGTAAACCGTAGTACTTGGTACTTACGTGTTCGGATAGTCCGACGACCGTATTTACTGCCAACATATCCGGGGATCTCATGGGTCGCTTCCCAATGATTCACCGATGATGTATGACTCGCACTTTAATTAATCTGGGATTAATTCGATGAGAGAGAAAATTAATCTGGGATTAATTACGGAGATATTTTATCTGGGATAAAATATTGTCTAAAGAGAGAGAACGCGATTAATTTGGAATTAATCGATAAAATGAATTTAATAGTTAAATTTGATTTTTCTATTTTTATTTATTTTCGAATGAGCTAAAATTAATATATCGGATATATTAATTTGAATTGGATTTCATTATGAAATTAAAGTCGGACTTTAATGCGAACGAACGAATTAATTTAGAATTAATTCGTAAAAGAAGTTCGTAATATATTTGGGAGGCATCGAAATTTAAATAAATTAGATTTAATTATTTAACGACGGAAGTTCGTTTAATCGGATTAAACGAAACCGAACTGCGGCAAATGTTCGTAGAGATAATTGAATTTTGAATTCAAATATGTGGGGCCCATGTGTGGTAGGTGTACCTACCACCCAACTACCTTGTTTTGCTTTTTGAAAACCATTTACCCACACCTACCAAGTTTAGGGTAAAAGTGAAATGGTTTTACCAAAAAGTGAATAACAAAAGGGTTCTCTACACTTTTGGTAAGAGATATTATTATTCATTAGATGAAAATTTGAAAACCCTAGAGAACTCTCTCTCTCTCCTCCATCTTCTATCTTTCTCACGCCCATTGAGGGGCTGCTCACTGCCTGAAAATGGCGTCCATGGAAGCAAGAATATGTGGATTTTGTGGCAAGATCCAAGTGCTAGCACACTCCTAGGAGACATACGAAGGTGTTAGGGAAACCCACCCACGAGCCGAGAATCAAACGACGAAGCTTGGAGCTCCAAATCTCAGATCCAAAACTGAAACAGTGGGCAGAAAAATCTGCACTGTTTGGGCGTCACTTTGAAGGGGAGAAAATTGTTTTGTTGCCTCTTCAATCGTCTCAACCGATCGATGTGAGTATTCCACTATCTCCTTTGATGTATTCACACATTATTTTCATGCTTGTTATGATATTGGGACCTAAATAGAAACCAATAATGGCATCAAGAGCCTAGGTTCAAGCATGAAATTTTTAGGGCTTAAAATTGGGTATTTTGTATTTGAGCATGATTTGAATAAATTGGATGTTTGAGTATGCTTAATACATGTTTAATTAAAGATTGATTGGATCAATTTGTTGAAAATGAGTTTGGAATAATTTTTCCCCAAATATGTTGCCTTGGCCGAATATAGTAGGGTTTTGGAATTCTTGGAATTTTTTGATTTTGATTCATTGGATAAGTTGGAACCATGATGGATAATGTTAATTTGAAATTAATTGGATTGAATTTTGAATTGAACAAAAATCCCCAAAAACTTACCTTGGCCGAATGCAATATGATGCCCTAATGTCTTGGTGTTTTTTGATTTTGATCATTGGATGTATTGGAAATCATTCGGATGATGTTTTTAGTGTCAATTGTGGATTAATTAGATTGAAACCGAATTGGACATGAAATAACTCCATTGGCCGAGACATGTAGCATGGTTAATGGGTTTGATTTTTCATCAAAGTATGTTGGACATGTGATGATGATAAAAGCATGATTAATTGGACAAAATGATGTTTTGGAAATATTGATTTGGTTAATTAATCATGTAATACACTTTGGTAATTAAATTGGAAATTTGGAATTTGGTAATTTAATTATTTGGGCCTTAAAATTGGATTTGGGCTTTTAAAGTTGTAATGGGCTTATTGGGCTTTGTTGTACAAAGTTGGGTTTAGGCAAATTGGATTGGATCCAATTGGGCCCAAAATCGCTTCCATAAAGCCCAAATGCAACTTAATGAACCTTTAAAGTTTAATTGGGCCTGATGGGCCGAAATTGATTTCTTGGCTTATGGGGTTACTCCTTGATTGGGCTTTGGTTGCCGAAGCCCATGCCTTAAAGAAATTAATTGAAAGCCCATTGGACTTGAATTAAATTGACGTTGGACGTTAATCGGGCTTTGAGACCCGTAACGATTAAATTTGGAATTTAAGCCGTAAAAGTTTTATTAATAAAGTGTAATATTTAATTTGGAATTAAAATAGTGAATTAGTATTAAATACATATTAAATTGGATTTAATTTTTTAGTTTAATTTAATTCGAGAATTCGTACTTTGAGTACTTATTCGCAAAAACGAGTTTGACTCGCCCAAAATCAAATCGTTGTTTGAACATTGGATGATCACTAATTATCAGATTAATTAATTTGATTAGATTGATTGATAACATGCTTGTGTGAATACATGGTTGTGATGAATGAATAATGTATATCAGATGGATATTAGTCGGGTGGGGGCAATTTTGGAAATTTTTGTAATAAATTCGATTTATTAAATTGGACTTGCGTGTCCAGCCTTATCACCTCTATTCTCTTTGTATTCTCTTCTTAACTATTCCCCACAATGTAAATGAGGTTTCTTTAGTAGTGTAGTGTAACAGGTAGAAATAATACAAGTGCTAGTTTGAGAGAGAACGGGAGAGATTTGATCTAGGATCAATGTGTTTAGTATCCATCCGCATATCATTATTATTTATTTTCATATGCGCTTTATTATGTGTTTAGAATGCATGTTTAAGGGTATATGATGATGAGACCTAACAAAGATAATAAATTGGTAGCCAATTTGCAAGCGAAAAACCCTCATCAAATATCATGTGTTTTTCCTTCCATTGAGTAATTCTTACTCAAGATCCGAGACTGGCATTGGGTTGTTGGCCAAAGTCAAGCCCTTTGTCCGTCGAAGATGTGTTTGATTCACGAGAGTTTTGTTCTATTTTGGTGTCTTGTCCAAGTTGTGGTCTGTTGGCCAAAGTCAAGACCACTTCTTGTGCATCGACATTGATTACGAAGCTTTCCATGGTCAATGGGTCACGCTTGACTGGGATCACTAGGTTTGTTGTGCCAAAGCCAAGGCTTAGTTGATTCAGAGGAAAAAGGTTAGGTAATACATTGGATGTATTGGCATATATAAGATATATTTTAGGATTTGGATATCCGCCTACTGGATCTAGGAATTGGATTGGATCCAATTGATCTTTGAGATCTACCTAGTTAAATATCATACATTTGTTGGCCAAAGTCAAGATTGTATGTTATTTAACGGGATCCTAGCCCACTAGGAAACACGGTTTCCCGAGTACTCGACAGAGGGTTAGAGGCTCGCCGAAAAATAGTGGGAGGCAAGTATTAGATTTGCAATATTCGTTTAATTACTTGCCATGTACGCTCATTCAAATTATTTGGTCGTTAGATTAAATCTTAGTTGGACTAATATTTAAATTGTTGTTTTAATAAGCAGTTGGACTGTATTATAGTTGATTATATAATTGGATTATAGTAATCAATATATTTGAATTAATTAATTTCAATTTACAGTTGATTTTATAATTGGATTATAGTAATCAATGTAATTGAGTTTAATTGATTTAAATTATATTTGATTGTATAGTTGGACTATAATAATCAATATAATACATAGTACCACAAATCGTTGATTAAATAGTTGGACTATTAGAATCAAGATAAATGAAAGATTAGTGTTTAAAATATAATCCTAGGTGAAAATGTATTTAAACGACTATATTTTTCAAATTGGGAATAATTTCAGGATGGTCCTGGAAATAAATAATAAGTTACTTTATTTGATAAAATAACCTATTATGCCTAAGCCAAGAATTAAGCAAATAGTATAGCATAATCTTTGGAAGATTTATGTGATGATAACTTAAGTGCTTAATTCGATATTCTTGTCATAAATCTATGTTTAGATTTAAGAAGTATTAAAATTGCAATAAATAACTCTTGGAGGGTTAAAGACTATTCTCGAGGAGATAAAGTCAAACTTTGCAATTAGGTAAATGGCGCAAGGCGCACCATACTTCAATATTCTAGAAACCCAAGGCTTGGCCAAAGGCTTCTGAAATATTTGAAAGGGTAAAGGCAAAATCATTATGATCTTTTGGGAAGATAAATGACATATCCTAAAGTGACTGCCGTTTGGATATGGCAGACACGAAGGAATTAAAGAAAGGGCAAGGCTCTGACTTTAAGAATGTTTTTCAATATTAGTCTATTACTAGTATTAAAATTGGATTTTAAATACTTAGTATGGTACATAAAATATATGGATTGATGTTCAGAATCTGCTGTGAGCAGGATACTGACTTCAAGCTGAGATTAATCTGCGAATCGGAAACGGGACGAAAGTCGCTGTTTCGACCGTAGATTCCTAATTTTAGGAACTACCTGTTGGTTTCTATTATATGTCCAAAGAAAGATTAAGCATATGAAATACAACAATGAATATATATTAAAGATGAGAAGTATGGCGGAATCATACTTACAAAGCTTTGTGATGAGAAGTGATGAAGAAAATCTTTGAATCTCCAAGCTTCAAGTTTCGGCCAAGGGAGGAAGAAGAGTTGAAGCTCCAATCTTGTGTATTCCAAGCTCTTTGATGGTTTCCCTATCACCTCCTTTGATCCTTCAATGTGCTAGCAACAATGGAGAAAAGAAAATCAAATCTTCTTTGCCCTTTAGAGTTCACGGCATTGTGTGAGAGAGAGAGGAGAGTTGTGTAATTGATTTTTGTTACCAAAAATCAATTTATATTTATGCCATAAATTTATTAAATTAATAATAAACTTATGACACAAATCATGCAATGGCTTAGAGTGTCAAACACTCAAACTCCATGCAAAACCATTGAGTGTATTGTACACTATCACCATGCAATGAATAACATTAAATAAAACTTATATATAATGACATGTGTCATGTGGGCCCCACACGTTTCCAAATGAAAGTGGGCCCACGTGCACTCACGCGTTCGGGTTCGATATTTCCGAAATACCGAACTTACGTCGCGACGTTAATTAAATCGAATTTAAATAAATAATTGCGCCTGGCGAAATATTATTTACGTCGCTAACGAATTAATTCTAAATTAACTCGTATGCCCGAATTAAAATCTAATTTTAATTCGCGTCGAAATCGAATTTCGATTATTATATCGAATATAATAATTTTATCGATTAATTCCAAATTAATCGTTCTCTCTCTAAATAAGGCACTTTATCCAAGATAAAGTTTCTCCGCAATTAATCCAAGATTAATTAAGTCCGAATCAATTATCATAGGTGAATCTTCAGGAAGCGACCCAAGAGATCTCCGGATATGTGTTAGTAGTAAATACGGTCGTCGGATAATCCGAACACGTACGTACCTTGTACTACGTTCTTACCGATTCACAAGAAGGTTGGCTTCTAGCAAAGCGCCATGCCTACCCAATTCTCCAGATATTCTTATAGGAATATAAGATCTATATCAAGCGTAGTATACCGTAGTATTGCGTACATCGATCCAGTATCGGATGATCACATGTTAGGCCTGGGGCTGGAGATGTGTCTGCCCCGTACGAAACATATATCGGACATCAAGCAACTAGTCTCTTTAAATCGGACAATCCTGACCTGGTCATATTGTCCCGATGGTTGCAACCTTTTATAGAGTACTAGTTCCGTGTCCTGCGTGATCATCACCTCCATATGTCTGAGTGATACTTCCATCTCGACATCACATCCAGTACATACGATTCTCAATAAACCCAGAAGGAGGTGTACACAGAACCGGTTAAGGTCCCCAACCACCAAAACCAAAGTTTACCGATTGTCGCAAGTAGTACTAGCGATGTAAGTCTCAGGTTAAGACCATATACACCTACCCTGATGCGGCCTCCCATAGACAGCAGATATACTACCAATGGGATTCCGCGGGGTTTATCCAGAGCGAAGCTGTTTTCCGTACCATCGGTAAAACACAACCTCCTATCGCACTTGCATAAGTATCCAATACATAAATATATGGAACTATGCCGTTGTGCCTCACAACGTGCACAAGCGCAATACTAGTCTATTCCGGCATTATCGATGTCCGATCCGATAATACTCCGACTATGGATATTTAATGATTAAACCTTTAGGGATTGATACTGTCTCATATCATCTCAATCTGGGTATTAATCATATGGACTTTCGCCATTTATATATCAAAGTAAATAATATTACAAACGGCAAAAGGCAATTTCATTATCACATAGTTAATTTTGTACAATAATACAATATCATTTACAAACAGTGACGCTATGGGAAATAATGTCTAACAATCTCCCACTTTCCTTGTTACATAGTTAATTTGCTACAACAACACAATGATCTGTGCAAATAGTGACGCTATGGGTCATATTATCCACAATCTCCCACTTGGCACATAGCCAGTCACTCGAGTGTCTAACACCCGAAACTATGTAAGGTTCGCTCAAATTGCTGAGGAAAGGTTTTCGTCAGCGGATTTGTTCGATTATCGTTTGACGCGATTTATACGATCATCACATCGCCATGATGTATGATCCGAACGAATCAGATGATATAGAAGTATATATCTGGATCGTCGATGAGACCTTTAATTCCTTAGCTTGTGCTGACGCCTAGCTCAGCTGCTAACAGAACTATATCATCTAATTAGATTTACTTTCGACCCAAAAGACTTCTATTGCTGCCTCAGCTGCAGCAATAATCCGCGTTTGTTGTTTATTCGGCAACAGTTATCTTGCTTGGAAGATTTCCAGCTCACTGTCCCGGTGTTCAAACTTTATAGTACCGCCAGTATATTAACTGTTTGGAAACTTGCAGCAGTGATCCCAGTCACTTCAAGTTCTCCTTCTCCATAGTTTAAGATAGCATCTTTAGTTCTCTGAGATACTAACTATGTTCTTAACTTCAATCCAGTGACTGTCACTTGGATTGACCTGATTGTGACTCCATATGCTTGAAGCGTATGAGGACACCAATACAAGTACATTTTAAATGTACAATTTCCAGAGAGTGTTAACAACTCCAAATCTATCCCAGTAGATCTTTATTCCTCTAATAAAGTTGTTATCTCCCAGAATTCTACGGAGAATTTCTATTGAAAGCTAAGCTTTCAACATAGCTTTATGGGAATTTCACTGTTAGTGCAATCTCCCACTAACCTCCTTATATACACAAGAATTATTTCGTTTTGAGTCAAATCATAAACCATTTGATTATTTCAAAACGTCAGTTCCAAGAACCTTATGCTTGCATTGATCCAAACATGGATCGAATAACCCGCAAACCTTGTTTGTCGGTTTATAAAATCGTCAAGATGTTGTAAACATCCTCCAAAAGGTTCCTTTTCAGGAAAGCGATTTTGATTTGTAACTGACATATTTCATAAATGAAATATATAGTTATCAACAAGCATCTTCAAAATGGATTTACCATGGCAACAGGAAAAGGTTGAACCGTTATTACATAATGTTGATAACGATACCTTTCCGTCAAAAGCTTAGCTTTGCACGTTGGTATGTTGCCTTCCATGTATGTCTTCCTTGAAGACGTTTAATGTACCATAGGCACAACGCCTTGTGGTACAACAACTAGTATCCAAACATAGTTGTTATACATGGAATCCATTTCGGACTCATGGCACTTTGCCATAACAGGGAGTCGATACCTCGTATCACTTCCTCATAACGTAGTCGGTGGATATACCTTCACAAGATTGACATCTTTATGAGGTTAGATCAGAAACCCATACCCTAGGTTGTTTTCTGACTCTATCCGATCTACGAAGTTCTTGTGTATTTGAAGATTAATGGTATAGATTCATCATTGATGAACTGTTTGTGTTCCATTACGGACTTCGTGCCCAGAACAGTATCACTCCGATTTTTTTTATCGAGTATCACTATCCTCCCACTGACCACTGCATATCGGTATTCCTCTCAGGAAAACCGCATGGTGAGCAACAATTACATTGTTCTCATGTGGGATTATAAGTACTATACTTAAGGTTTCCCTTAGGATAACCTATATTGGCACTTATCCAATTTGGGTCCTTAGTTTGGTATCATCCAAACGCTATGCCTGGCATACCCAAATTATCAGGAATGAGAAACTCGTTTCTTCCCTGTTTATATCCTATATGATATCTGTCAAACAGATTTATATGGAACCTTATTCTAAATAGTTTTGCACTGTTAATACATATCCTGTAGAAGGAATAGTAGCTCAGAGCGACTCGTGATAAACCTTATCATGTCCTCATCTGAAAGAATACCGTACTCTTTCATGTACGTATGAAACTTACTGCTTAAGTATTTTCCATTACGGTTTTACCGTGGCGGCATAATACTATAGCCGATCTGTTTTCTACTTCGTGTCGAAACTATAAAAGTTTCTGATCTGTGTTCTTCAAAGAACACATAACCATAACGTGATGTCACATCCGTTAAGGTCACGAAATATTCATGTTAACATCTAGCCTAGCTAGATATGGGCCCACTTACTTCACCTGAATAGGGCTACAGATCGGTGGCCCTTTTACTATTACCAAGTAAATAGTTTTTAGGTATTTACCTAATAAACTAGATTCGCAGACCTTATTTGAATAGTCAAATCAGTCCTAGTACCCACTCTACAAAATTGTGGATATACGAGTCTTGTTAATTGTGTCCCAGACAACAATGCCACAAATAAGTCTCTTTTGATCAAATCAATTTGAGCTATTTATTGTCATTTTATATGTTTGAGATTTTATTTATATTCAAAATATAAATTCTGTTATTTACATCCAATGTATTTATCTCAGTATCATCTTTATATATTGAAACACTTTAGTGTTCTAGAATATAAAGGTTTTATCCGTATCGGATTAAACCCTGATATAGAGATAATGTCTCTAGTCAAACTAGTTACATTATGACAGTTCCTAATTTAAATACATACCCAAAGGGTAGTTTCTAAACTTAGGTATCTACGGTCGAAACAGCGACTTTCGTCCCGTTTCCAATTCGCAGAGAAATCTCGGCTTGAAGCCAGTATCCAGCTCACAACGGATTCTGAACGTCAATACATATATTTTATGTACCACACTAAGTATTTAAAATTCAATTTCAATACTAGTAGTGAACATAACTTTGACAAATATTTTTAAAGTTAGAGCCTCGCCCTTTCTTTAATTCTTTCGTGTCTTCCATATCCAAATGGTAGTCACTTTGGGATATGTCAATTATCCTTTTCAATATTTCACAAACCTTTGGCCAAGCCTTGGGTTTCGGAATATCGAAACGATGTGCACCTTGTGCTACATGCCCAATTGCAAACTTTGACTTTTCTCCACTAGAATAGTCAATTAATTCTCCAAGAATTATTAATTGCAATTTTAATACTTTTAAATCTAAGATAGATTTATTATAAGTATATTAATTAAGCACTAAAGTCATCATCACATAAATCTTCCAAAGACTTTATGCTCTACTATTTGCTTAATTTGGGCTTAGTCATAATAAGTTATTTTATCAAATAATTAACCTATTATAATTCCCAATTGAAAATTAAATCATTAAAACATTTAATCCAAGGATTATATATTTTAAATATTCAATTTCAATTCTTTACTTGATTTTAATAGTCCAACTATTTAATCAATTTAATTAAGGTACTATTTATATAATGATTACAATAATCCAATTATTTAATCAACTATAATTTTAATATTGATTACTATAATCCAATTATAAAATCAACTATCATTTTAATTCAATTATATTGATTACTATAATCCAATTATAAAATCAACTATATATTGAATAAGTTTGTATATAGTCCAACTATATATTTAAAACAACATAAAATATTAGTCCAACTAATACTTTTAATTAATATGACGAGTAAAATAAAATGAGCGTGTTTAGCGAGTATTCGAACGAATGTTGCAAATTCAATACTTGCCTCCCACTATTTTTTTCGTCGAGCCTCTAACCCTCTGTGGAGTACTCGGGAAACCGTGTTTCCTAGTGGGCTAGGATCCTATTAAATAACACACAACCTTGACTTTGGCCAATAAAAGCTGTATGCTATTTAACTAGGTAGATCTCACAGATCAATTGGATCCAATCCAATCCTAGATCCGGTTAGGTGGACATCCAAGTCCGAACATATTGTATAATGTCAATGTATCCATTACATTTTCCTAACCCTATCCTCCGAATCATATAGGCCTTGGCTTTGGCCAAAAACAAACCTAATGATTCCAGTTAAGCGGGACCCATTGACGAGGAAAGTTTCGTAATCAATGTCATTGGACAAAAAGTGATCTTGACTTTGGCCAATAAAATCACGATTTGGACAAGACACCGATATGCAACAAAACTCTCATGATTCAAGTACATCCTTGATTGACAAAGGTCTTGACTTTGGTCAAAAAAAACCAATGCCAACTTCGGATCTTGAACAAGAATCATTCAATGGAATGATATTTGCTTAATATAGATTGAGGGATTTTCGCTTGCAAATTGGCTACCAATTTAATTATCTTTGTTAGGTCTCATCATCATACACCTTTAAACATGCATTCTAAATACATAATAAAGCGAGTATGAAATAAAATAATAACGATATGCGGATGGATACTTTACACATTGATCCTAGATCAAATCTCTCCCTTTCTCACTCAAGCTAGCACTTGTACTACTTCTACCCGTTACACTACACTTCTAAAGAAACCTCATATATATAGGGGAATAGGTGAGAAGAGAATACAAAGAGAAAGAAGGTGATAAGGCTGGACACGCAGGTCCAATTTAATAAATCGAATTTATTACAACAATTTCTAAAATTGCCCACCCATCTAATATCCATCCGATATGCATTATTCATTCAACACAACCATGTATTCACACACATAAGCATGCTATCAATCAATCTAATCAAATTAATTAATCTGATAATAAGTGATCATCCAATGTTCAAACAACGATTTGATTTGATTTTGATCGAGTCAAACTCGTTTTTGCGAATAAGTACTCAAAGTACGAATTCATGAATTAAATTAAACTACATAATTAAATCCATTTAACATGTATTTAATACTAATTCACTATTCAATTCCAAATTAAATATTGCACTTTATATTAATAAACTTTTACGATTTAAATTCCAAATTCAATCGCGTCGGGACTCAAAGTCCGATTAACGTCAAACGTCAATTTATTTAAGTCTAATGGGCTTCAATTAATTTCTTTAGGCATGGGCTTCGGCAACCAAAGCCCAATAGTGGAATCACCCAAAATGCCTTAGAAATCAATTTCGGCCCATTAGGCCCAATTAAACATTAAAGGTTCATTAGTCGCAATTGGGCTTTATGGTTAAGGTTTTGGGCCCAATTGGATCCAATCCATTTGCCCTAAACCAAACTTGATAAATCAAGCCCAATAGGCCCAGTTACAACTTTTCAAGCCCAAATCCAATTTAAGCCTAAATAATTAAATTACACTAATCCAATTACGCAATTTAATTACCTAAAGTGCATTACATGATTAATCGACTAAATCAATATTTTTAAAACACCAAATTAGTCTTATTAATCATATTCAATTCATTATCATATGTCAAACACACTAAATGAAAAATCAAACCCATTTAAATGCTTTCATGCTCTCGGCTAAGGAGGATTTTGTGTCCGATTTGGTTTCGATCAATCGAACCTACAATCGACATTAAATCACAATCCGATTTGATTTCATACACATCCAATGTCACAAAACCAAAATTACCAAGACATTAGGGCAATGAACATTCGGCCATGGTAAGGAATTGGGGGTTTTTGTCCAATTCGAAATCCAATCCAATTCAATTCAAATTAACGTCAACCTAATCGATTCTAACTCATCAAATGAATAAAAAATCAAAAATCCAAGATCCCAAAAATGCATATACATTCGGCCAAGGTGAAATATTGGGGAAAATTATTCCAAATCAATTTTCAACAAATTGGTCCAACCAAAATGCAATTAAACATGTTATAAGCATACTTAAACAATCAATTTATTCAAATCATGCTCAACAAACATTTACCCAAATTTTAGCCCTACATTTTTCATGCTTGCAACATTAGCTCTTGATGCCATTGTTGAGTTTTTCTAAGGTCCCAAGATCAAATCAAGACATGAAAACATGCGTGAATACATCAACGGACGTAGGGAGTAGCGGACGGAATACTCATTGATCGATTGAGTCGATTTGGAGACGATTGAAGCCCAAAAACGCACTGCCCTTCACGCCAAACTGCTGCCCCATGTGGCAGTCCACTGCCCTGCAAAACAGAAATTTGAGTGAAGAAACGGAGCTCCTAGTTTCGTCGGATGGATCCCGGCTCATGGGGAACCTCCCTACCACCTTCGCAAGACTTGTAAGTGCTAGCACTTGAATTTTCACCATGAAAATTCACTCTTGGCTTCCCTATTGCTCACGTTTTTCTGGTTCAAAACCAGTGAGCTTTGCCCTATTTTGGGCGTGAGAGAGGAGAGAATTTTTGAGAGAGATGAATGATTGTTAAATTAATTTTTGTTACCAAAAATCAATTTATATTTATGCCATAAAATTTATTAAATTAATAATAAACTTATGACACAAACATGCAATGGGTTTAGAGTGTCAAACACTTAAACTCCATGCAAAACCATTGAGTGTATTGTACACTATCACCATGCATGCATTAGAATAAAATAATGCATAAAAATGACATGTGTCATGTGGGCCCCACACGTTTCCAAATGAAAGTGACCCATGTGCACTCACGCGTTCGGGTTCGATATTTCCGAAATACCGAGCTTACGTCGCGACGTTAATTAAATCGAATAATGCGGCTAGCGAAATTATTATTTACGTCGCTAACGAATTAATTCTAAATTAACTCGTTGCCCGAATTAAAATCTAATTTTAATTCCGCGTCGAAATCTAATTTCGTTTAATAATACATCGAATATATTAATTTACTGATTAATTGTTGGATAATATGACCCATAGCGTCACTATTTGCACAGATCATTGTGTTGTTGTAGCAAATTAACTATGTAACAAGGAAATTGCACTCTCGTCATTTTGTGATTAGATCACCATAGATATATAAATGAAGAGAGGTCCCTATGATTAGTTCCTGGATTGAGATGATATGAGACAGTATCAGTCCACGAAGGATTAATCATTAAATATCCCTAGCCGTAGTATTATCGAGACTGGACATCGATAATGCGGAATAGGCTAGTATTGCACTTGTGCGCGTTGTGAGGGCACAAGCATAGTTCTCATATATATAAGTATTGGATACTTGTGCAAGTGCGATAGGAGGTCGTGTTTCACCGATGGTACGGGAAAACAGCTTCGCTCTGGATAGACCCTTCGGAATCCCATTGGTATTATGACTAGGTGTCTATGGGAGGCCGAAATCAAGGTAGGTGTGTATAGTCTTAACCTGAGACTTACATCGCTAATACTTACGACAATCGGTAAACTTTGGTTTTGGTGGTTGGGGGATCTTAACTGGTTCTGTGTTCACCTCTTCTGGGTTTATCCGAGAGTCCTAGTGTATTGGATGTGATGTCAAGATGGAAGTGTCACTCCAGTCATAGTGGAGATGATGTCACGCAGGATATGGTATTAGTGCTCTTAAGTGATGCGCATCCAATCGTGATATTATGACCAGGTCATGAATATCCGATTATAGAGACTAGTTACCAGACATCCGATATGTGTTTCGGACGGGGCAGACACTTATCCAGCCCCAGCCCTAGCACGTGATTATCCGATACTGGACCGATATGCACAATACAATTGTATACTACGCTTGATACAGATCTTTGATATTCTTTGATGAATATGTCCGGAGAACTGGGGAAGACTTGGTGCTTTGCTAGGAGTCGACCTTGTCTCGTAAATCGGTAGAACGTAGTACTTGGTACGTACGTGATTCGGATACTCCGACGACCGTATTTACTGCCAGATTATCCGGGGATCTCATGGGTCGCTTCCCGATAATCCACCGATGACGCACAACTCGCACTCTTGAATAATCTGGGATTATATAGAAGAGAGAGAAAATTAATCTAGGATTAATAACGGAGATATTTTATCCGGGATAAAATATCATCTAAAGAGAGAGAACGATTAATTTGGAATTAATCGATGAATTAATATATTCGATATATTAAATGAAATTAGATTTCGACGCGGAATTAAAATTAGATTTTAATTCGGGCAAACGAGTTAATTTAGAATTAATTCGTTAGCGACGTAAATAATAATTTCGCCAGGCGCAATTATTTATTTAAATTCGATTGAATTAACGTCGCGACGTAAGCTCGGTATTCGGAAAATCGAACCCGAATGCGTGAGTGCACGTGGGCCCACTTTCATTTGGAAACGTGTGGGGCCCACATGGACACATGTCATTCTAATGCTTTGCATGTAGATAGTGTACAATGCACTCAATGTTATTGCATGGAAATTGAGTGTTTGACACTCTAAGCCATTGCATTTTTTGTGTCATAAATTTATTATTAATTTAATAAATATTATGGCATAAATATAAATTGTTTTGGTAAATCATTTTAACTTAACACAAAACTTCTTCTCTCTCAATTCTCTCTTCTAGCTCACGCCCAAGGGGCCACAATGCTCACTGTTTTTCATCTCAAAACCGTGACATTGAGGGAAGCTAGAGTGGGTTTTCATGGTGAAAATTCAAGTGCTAGCACACTTACAAGTCTTGCGAAGGTGGTAGGGAGGTTCGACCATGAGACGGGATCCATCCGACGAAGCGAGGAGCTCCGTTTCTTCACTCAATTTTCTGTTTTTGTAGGCAGTGGACTGCATGCAGTAGGCTTACATGGCAGTGCGTTTTTTGGGTTCATTTGTCTACAAATCGACTCTACCAACCAATGTAAGTATTCCGCTATCTTCGTTGGTGTATTCACGCATTATTTCATGTCTTGATTTGATCTTGGGACCTTAGAATAAACCAACAATGGTATCAGAGCTAATGTTGCAAGCATGAAATTTGTAGGGCTTAAAAATTGGGTAAATGTTTGTTAAGCATGATTTGAATAATTGTTTGTTTGAGTATGCTTATAACATGTTTAAATTCATTTTGGTTGGACCAATTTGTTGAAAATTGATTGGAATAATTTTCCCCAAAAATTGATGTTGGCCGAATGGTATTAGGTATTTTGGATTCTTGGAATTTGTGATTTTGATTCGTTTGATGAGTTAGAATCATTTAGGTTGATGTTAATTTGAATCGAATTGGATTGGATTTCGAATTGGACAAAAACCCCAAATTCCTTACCTTGGCCGAATGTGATATGCCCTTTAATGTCTTGGTATTTTGATTTTATGAACATTGGATGTGTATGAAATCATTCGGGAAGTTAATACGTTGTCGATGTGTAATTAATCGGATTGAATTCAAATCGGACAAAATAACCTTCCTTGGCCGAGACTTAGAAGCATGTAATATGGGTTTGATTTTCATTATGTGTGTTTGACATGTAATAATGAATTGAATATGATTAATAAGACTAATTTGTGTTTTTTAAAAATATCGATTTAGGTCATTAATCATCGTAATGCACTTTAGGTAATTAAATTGCGTAATTGGATTAGTGTAATTAATTATTTAGGCTTAAATTGGATTTGGGCTTGAATTGTTGTATTTGGGGCTATTGGGCTTGATTTATCAAGTTTGGTTTAGGCCAAGGATTGGATCCAATTGGGCCCAAACCTTAACCATAAGCCCAATTGCGACTTATGAACCTTTAATGTTTAATTGGGCCTAATGGGCCGAAATTGATTTCTAAGGCATTTTGGTGTGATTCCACTATTGGGCTTTGGTTGCCGAAGCCCATGCCTAAAGAAATTAATTGAAGCCCATTAGACTTAAATTAAATTGACGTTGGACGTTAATCGGACTTTGATCCCGACGCGATTGAATTTGGAATTTAAATCGTAAATGGTTTATTAAATATAAAGTGCAATATTTAATTTGGAATTGAACTTTGGCCAACAACCCAATGCCAATCTCGGATCTTGAGTGAGAATCACTCAATGGAAGGAAAAACACTTGATATTGAGCGAGAGGGTTTTCGCGTGCAATTGGCTACCAATTTATTATCTTTGTTAAGGTCTCATCATCATACACCCTTAAACATGCATTCTAAACACATAATAAAGCGCATATGAAATAAAAAATAATGATATGCGGATGGATATTTTACATGATCCTAGATCAAATCTCTCATTTTCCTCTCCAAAGCTAGCACATGTATTTACTTCTACCCGTTACACTACACTTCTAAAGAAACCTCATTTACATGGAGGGGAATAGGTGAGAAGAGAATACAAAGAAATAGGAGATAAGGCTGGACACGCAGGTCCAATTTAATAATCAAATTTATTACAACAATTTCTAAAAATCGCCCCACCCGGCTAATATCCATCCGATATACATTATTCAAACATCACAACCATGTATTCATACAAGCATGTATCAATCAATCAATCCAATTAATTAATCTTGATAATTAGTGATCATCCAATGTTCAAACAAAGATTTGATTTTGTTCGAGTCAAACTCGTATTGCGAATAAGTACTCAAAGTACGAATTCTTGAATTAAATTAAACTACATAATAAATCCAATTCAATACGCATTTAATTCTAATTCACTATTTAATTCCAAATTAAATATTACACATTTATTAACGAACCTTTACGACTTAAATTCCAAATTAATCGCAACGGGTCTCAAAGCCCGATTAACGTCCAACGTTTATTTAATTCAAGTCCAATGGGCTTTTAATTAATTTCTTAAGGCTTGGACTTTTGGTCAACTCGGGTCAAAACCGATAACCAAAATCCAATCCGGTGGTAGTTACCCCATAAGCCTTTAAATTAATTTTGGCCCATTAGGCCCAATTAAATAATTAAGGTCCATTAAGTCATAATTGGACCTTTTGGATTCGGTTTTGGGCCTAATTGGATCCAACCAATTATGCCTAAACCCAACTTTGTTACAACAAAGCCCAAAAGCCCAATTACAACCTAACAAGCCCAATTTCCAAAATCAAGCCCAAATTAATTAACTTATAAAATTCCAAATTTCACAATTAATTAACCTAAGTGTAATACACAATCAATTACCCAATTAACATTTCTAAAACATCAATTAGCCTAATTAATCATGCACTTTACAACCAAATAGTGTCCAACACAATTCAATTAAAATCAAACCCAATTTACATGCTTTCAAGTCTCGGCAATTAGGGGTTTTTCAATTCGATTCGGTTTCAATCCAATTGAATCCATAATCATAATTTACCAAATCAATTCAACTCATCCAATGAATCAAACAACAAAATCACAATGAATTTTATGTCCAATTGAATTCGGCCAACCCAATTTATAAAGGGAAATTGTTCCAAATCAAAATTCAATTCAATGAACTTCAAAACAACATTACCCAATGTTTTAAGTCACCCAATGATCAAAAAACAAAATAATGCCAAGCTAATTTAGGGTTCATATTTTCGGTCCAACCTTCAATTTTGGGGAAAATTGGATCCAACCAAATTTCTTGAAATTGATCATGCACAATCTCAATTAAACATCATCCAAGCATGCTTAAACAATCAATTAACCAAAACAAGTCAAAATCGATTTTGCCCAATTTAAAGTTTTGGCCAACATTAAGCAAATTAGGAAAATCAATCCAATTAATTTTCATCAAATTGATTACATATAACTCTAATTTATTCATATACAAGCATTCTTAAACAAACATTCTGTTAAATCATGCTTTAAATCAAAAGCCCCAAATTTTGCTCAAGAACCCTAATTCGTTTTATGCAACCAATAGCTCAAGATACCATTGTTGAGTTTCAATCAAGTCCCAAGATCATAAATCATGCATAAAAACGAGTTGAATACAACCAAGGAGTAAGGCGGAATTCATACTCACATTGATGGGTTTTGATGAAATGAAGAATACAAGCCTTCAAGCTTCTCAAACTCGCGGTAATGGAGCTCCTTGTGCTGCTGGACTGCTCGGTTTTGATCCTTCTTGTCTCTCCAAGATTCGGCCATGGATGGACTCCATGGAAGCTCCAAGCTTCAAGCTTTTCCATGCTCATAAATTCGTTTCCCTATCACCATAATAAACCCATGTGTGTGCTAGCACTACTCTTCTTAATTTGCTTCTCAAAATTTCGGTCAACCAGAAAATTTTGTGAAGAAATCGGCTTGAAGCCGTGAGAGGGAGAGAGGAGAAGAGAAGATGAAGGGTTTTTGGCTCCAAAAGCCTAAAACCGTGAATCACAAAACAAGAGAGAGAAGTGATGTTTTTTATATATCATTTTATTTTTCTTTATTTTCCAAGTAATATAAAATAAAAGGATATACAAAACTTTAATTAAAAAGTCAAAAAGCAAAAAGCAAAAGCTTTCAACTTTTCACCCATCACTTCTACTTTTACATCAAGTCACTTCACTTTAATAAAGTGACAACATATCATATCACATCACTCAAAGTGACAAGTGATTTGACAATTGACGCGACTAGTGATTTGACGCTTGATGTGACTTGCGTATCGCGTTCGAATTCGAAATGCGAATGCGCTCGCAATCAATCTCGGGCTCGGGTTCGCTAATTCCAAATTAACGAATTTTCCGTCGCGTCGTAATTAAATGATTACGCCTAGCGAAATCACTATTCACGTCGCTAACGAATTAATTCAAAATAATTCGTTCGCCCGAATTAAAATCTAATTTTAATTCCGCGCCGAAATCCAATTTCATATAATATATCGAATATATTATTTTATCCGATTAATTCTAAATTAATCGTTCTCTCTCTTTAATTAATATTTTATCCCAGATAAAATATCTCCGCAATTAATCCCAGATTAATTTTCTCTCTCTTCTAATTAATCCTAGATTAATTAAGTGCGAGTTATACATCATCGGTGAATCTTCAGGAAGCGACCCATGAGATCTCGGATATGTTGGCAGTAAATACGGTCGTCGGATTATCCGAACACGTAAGTACCTCGTACTACGTTTATACCGATTTACAAGACAAGGTTGGCTTCTAGCAAAGCGCCATGCCTACCCAATTCTCCAGAAATATTCTTACAGGAATATATATAGATCTGTATCAAGCATAGTATACCGTAGTATTGTGCATATCGGCCCAGTATCGGATAGTCACGTGCTAGGGCTGGGGCTGGATAAGTGTTGCCCCGTCCGAAGCACATGTCGGATGTCTGGTAACTAGTCTCTATAATCAGATATTCATGACCTGGTCATAATATCATGATTGGATGCGCATCACTCAAGAGCACTAGTACCGTATCCTGCGTGACATCATCTCCACTATAACTGAAGTGATACTTTCGTCTTGACATCACACCCAATACACTACGACTCTCTGATAAACCCAGAAGTGGTGTACGCAGAACCGGTTAAAGCCCCTGTACCACCAAGACGAAAGTCTATCGATTATCGTAAGTATTAGCGATGTAAGTCTCAGGTTAAGACCATACACACCTACCCTGATTTCGGCCTCCCATAGACACATAGTCATAATACAATGGGATTCCGAGGGGTCTATCCAGAGCGAAGCTATTTCCCGTACCATCGGTGAAACACACCTCCTATCGCACTTGCATAAGTATCCAATACTTAAATATATGAGAACTATGCGGTCGTGCCCTCACAACGCGCACAAGTGCAATACTAGCCTATTCGCATTATCGATGTCCTGTCTCGATAATACTCCGGCTAGGGATATTTTAATGATTAATCCTTCGTGGACTGATACTGTCTCATATCATTCTCAATCCAGGAACTAATCATAGGGACCTCTCTTCATTTATATATCTATGGTGATCTAATCACAAATGATGAGAGTGCAATTTCCTTGTTACATAGTTAATTTGTACAACAACACCGTGATCTGTACAAATAGTGACGCTATGGGTCATATTATCCAACATACATATCATGGCATACATGATCGATCCGACTGCAGAAGCGAACGGGATCTGACTTATGTTATCTCTCTAATCTTGAGTTTTAGGACACATGTCCTTAGATAGAGAGTCGCCATGGAACACTGGAAGCAATCCCCTCTTAGAGTGATCCATGTTGAATCTCTTCAACACTTTGTCATTGTACGAGCTCTGAGAGAGTCCAAGCAGCTTTCAGGATCTATCCCGGTAGATCCTTATTCCAGAATAAATAAAGGCTGCTTCTCCCAGATATTTCATGAAGAATTTTAATGAAAGCCAAGCTTTCACCGATTGAAGCATGGGAATGTCATTGCCAATATGCAATACATCATCAACGTAAAGGACAATGAATTTCAGTGTGCTCCCACTAACCTTCTTATATATACAAGAATCATCTTCGTTTTGAATGAAATCATATTCTTTTATGATCTCATCAAAATGTTGATTCCAAGAACGCGATGTTTGCTTCAATCCATAAATGGATCGATTTAACTTGCAAACCTTGTTTGCATATTTTGGCACGACAAACCCGTCAGGCTGTTGCATATAAACATCCTCAAAAGGTTTTCGTTAAGGAAAGCGATTTTGACGTCCATCTGCCATATTTCATAATCGAAATATGCAGCAATTGCAAGCATTATCCGAATTGATTTAATCATGGCAACATGTGAAAAAGTTTCATCGTAATCGACACCATGTTGTTGACGATACCCTTTCGCTACAAGCCTAGCTTTGTACGTTTGTATGTTGCCATCCATGTCTGTCTTCTTCTTGAAGACCCATTTACAACCAATCAGTTTAACGCCTTCTAGTGCATCAACTGGTGCCTAGACTTGGTTGGTATACATGGAATACATTTCGGACTTCATGGAATCTTGCCATAAAGCGGAGTCGATACCTTATATCGCTTCCTCATACGTAGTCGGCTCATTATCCTCAATAAGATTAATATCTATGTGAGGCGAGATCAGAAACCCATACCTCTCAGGTTGTTTTTTGACTCTCTCCGACCTGCGCGGTTCTTGTGTATTAGAAGATTGTGGTATAGTCTGATCCCTGAAGAACTGTTCGTGTTCCGTTAAGGAGTCGGTGACAAGAATAGTATAACTCCAATTTTCATCGAGTTCTACTTTCCTCCCACTTACCACTGCATTTAGGAATTCCTTTTCGAGGAAAACTGCATGGAGAGCAACAAATACCTTGTTCTCTTGTGGGTTGTAGAAGTAATATTTTTGGTTTCCCTAGGATAACCTACAAAAAGACACTTATCCGATTTGGGTTCTAGTTTGGTACCGTCCAAACGTTTAACGTATGCCAAGCATCCCCAAATCTTCAGGAATGAGAAACCCGGTTTCCTTTTCTGTCCATATTTCATATGGAGTCTGTCCTACAGACTTTGACGGGACCTTATTCAAAATAAGTATTGCACTGTTCAATGCGTATCCCTAGAAGGAAATTGGTAGCTCAGTGCGACTCATCATTGACCTTACCATGTCCAACAAAGTTCGGTTTCTCCGTTCGGACACACTATTCAATTGAGGTGTTCCGAGAGGAGTCCATTGTGAAAGAATACCATAATCTTTCAAGTAATCGAGAAACTCATTGCTCAAGTATTCTCCACCACGGTCCGACCGTAATATTTTAGTACTTTTGCCTGTCTGTTTTTCTACTTCTTGTCGAAACTCTTTGAATTTCTCAAAAGTTTCCGAATTGTGTCTCATAAGATACACATAACCATAACGCGATGCATCATCCGTAAAGGTTACGAAGTATTCATATCCACCTCTAGCCTGGCTAGACATGGGCCCACATACGTCACTATGAACGAGGGCTAACAGTTCAGTGGCACGAACATATTTACCGCTAAAAGGCATTTTAGGCATTTTGCCTAATAAACAAGATTCGCAGACATTATATGAATTAGGATCAAATCCATGCAAGTATCCACTCTTCGAAAGCGCGGATATGCAAGTCTTTTTAATGTGTCCAGACGACAATGCCACAGATAAATTTCATCTGTTTTACTCATTTTGAGCCTTTTGTTTGTCATATTATATGTTTGAGATTCATTTATATTCAAAATATAAAGACCATTATTTGCATCAGCAGTACATATCTCAAAATCATCTTTATAAACAAAACACCCAGTGTTTCGGAATACAAAAGTATACCCGTTTTGGGTCAAAGAAGATACAGAGATAATGTTTCTAGTCAAACTAGGTACATAATAACAGTCTGTTAAATTAAGTACATGCCCTGAGGGCAGTTCCAAAACAAAAGTCCCTACAGCTAAAACAGCGACTATGGTCCCATTTCCAACTCGTAGGTCAATCTCGCCTGAGGCCAGTCTCCTGCTAATCCGCAGATCTTGCACATAAATACATATATGAGTACCACATCCAGAATCAAAAATCAAAATTTTAAAACTAGAAGTAGACATGTTTATTTCAATAACAAACATACCTGAAGCCGGAGCCTTGCCCGCCTTTACTTCCTTCATGTGTGCCTTGTACTCACAGCAGTCACGCTTCCAGTGACCCCTTTGCCATACTGTAGGCAGACATATTGGGATTTGTCATTTGCCTTCCCAGAAGACTTTGATGATTTGACCTTGCCTTTTCTTTTCTTCTTTTTCACACTTCCAGAAGCCTTCGGCCAAGCCTTGGCCTTCTGAGATGTCGAAGTGAAGTGCGCCTCGCGCTTCTTGCCCTTCAGAAGCTCAGACTCTGCCTCTTTCAGTATCTCCATCAACTCTCCAAGAGTCTTCTCTTGCTTCATCATATTGTAGTTCAAGAGGAACCCGCCCCAGCAGTCAGGCAGAGACTGTAAGATCAAATCTATGGAAGTCTCAGCCTCAAAGGTCATGCCCAGCTGACCTAGCTGTTCGATGTCAGCAATCATCTGTGACACAAAGTGCTCGACATATATACCCTCTGACATGCGAGAGCGAAAGAGCTTCTTCTGTAATTCATACTTCTGAGATCTAAGGTTAGATCTATGAAGGTCATTCAATTTCAACATCATGTTGTAGGGATCCAATCCCTTGTTTTGATGACAAAATTGAGGGGTCATTACGGCAAGCATGACAGACTAAGCAGTTGAGTTGTCATCATTGTGAGTCTTCCAAAGCTCATGATCAATAACTCACTCATGTCCAGGCTCAGGCCCGAGAGGTCTGTCTATTACATAGAGCAACTTCTCCGCTCCCAGGACAATCCTGAGATTCATCTCCTAGTCTGGAAAATTGGAGCCGTTAATGACATTATCGCCCATGACGATGTCTCTTACGCTAATCTTTCCAGTCATCTTGATTACAATAGTCTAACTATTCAATCAACAATATCGGGTATAGTTACTATAGTCCAACAATTTAATCAACTACAAATGAAGTTATGGTACAGTCCAACTGTTCAAAGAAAACAATAAAATATTAGTCCAACTAATATAAATATATAACGACGAAAATAATTTAAAAGCGTGAATTTGGCAAGTATTAAACGAAATTGCAAATTTAATATTGGCCTCCCACTATTTTTCGGCGAGCCTCTAACTTTCTATTGAGTACTCAGGAAACCCAGTTTCCTAGTGGGCTAGGATCCCTTTAAATAACACACAACCTTGACTTTGGCCAACAAGCTGTATGAAACTTAACTAGGTAGATCTCTAAGATCAATTGGATCCTATCCAAATCCTAGATCCGGTAGGTAGACCTCCAAGTCAAAATATATATCCAATATATATATCCTAACCTTTTCCTCTGAATCAACTAAGCCTTGGCTTTGGCTCAACAAGCTTAATGATTCCAGTTAAGCGCGACCCATTGACAGTGGGAAAGCTTCGTAATCAGCGTCGATGTACAGAAGTGACCTTGACTTTCGCCAACAAGTCACAATTGACCAAGACATGCGATATATAACAAAGCCTTTGTGGTTCAAACACATCCGCGATGGACATTGATCTTGACTTTGGCCAACAAACCAATGCCAATCTTGGATCTTGAGAGAGAACCACTCAATGGAAGGAAAACGCTTAATATTTGAGTTAGTGTTTTTGCGTAAATTGGAAACCAATTTATTATCTTTTATTAGGTCTCATCATACACCCTTAAGCATGCATTCTAAAAGCATAATAAAGCGTGAATAAATTAATAATGATATACAGATGGATATATAACAAATTGTTCCTAGAATAAATCTCTCTATTTCCTCTCTCGCGCTAGCACTATTCTTACTTCTACCCAATTACATAATACATTAAAGAAACCTCATTTGAATTGAGGGGAATTGGTGAGAAGAGAAATACAAAGAGTAAAGAGATAATAGGCTGGACACGCAGGTCAAATTTAATAAATTCTAAATTTATTACAATAATTTCCAAAATTGCCCCCACCCGTCTAATATCCATCTGATATACATTATTCATACAAATACATCCAAGTATTCACACAAAACATGTTATTCAATCAATCTAATCCAATTAATTAATCTTTGAATTAATGACCATCCAATGTTCAAACAACGATTTGATTTGCGCGAGTCCAACTCATTTAAGAATAATTACTCAAAGTATGTATTCTTGAATTATATCGAACTATAATTTTAAATCCAATTTAATTTGTATTCAATACTAATTCGAATTTAATTCCAAATTAAATAATTACACTTATTTATGTGCCTTAAAGACTTGGATTCCAAATCCAATCTAAATGGGTCTCAACGTCCCAATTAGTATCCAATACTATTCAATTAAAGTCCAATGGGCTTTCAATTAATTCTTAAGGCATGGGCTTTGTCCAATATGGATCAAACCAAAATGCCAAGGCCCAAATAGGAATCACCATATTGCCAAAAATCAATTTAGGCCCATTAGGCCCAATTAAATTATTAAAGGCCCATAAGTTATATTTGGACTTTATAAAAATGGTTTTAGGCCCAATTTGGATCCAATCCAATTGTCCAAAACCATGTTTGACCCAACCAAACCCATTAAGCCCAAATACAACATAATTAGCCCAATCTAATTTTAAAGACTAATATTTATTCTAACTTGATATTCCAAATATCACATTATTTTCTATTAAATTGTAATTAACACAATTAATTTATTAATCTAATATTTTCAAAACATTAATTAATCAAATTAATCATGCTTAATTATCCAACTCATGTCCAACACAAATTGAAGCAAAATCAGTCTATTACATGCTTCACACTCCACGGCAATAGGGCACAAAATAATACTCAATTTGATTTTAATCTAATTAAATCGACATACAAGATTTATTTCATGCTTTAAACTCATCCGTCTAAAATCAAAAAATTACCATGAGTGTATAAGGGTTCATTTTCGACCAAGCTCAAGAATTTGGGGAAAAATTAATCTAATCAATTTTCTCAATTCTTATGATACACAAATCTAATTAATCATCATCAAAGCACAACCAAACAACCAATTTAGAAATTTATAAACTCCAAGCACAAAATCCCCAAATAAAGTCTATGAACCCTAGAAATAAATCATGCTTAGATATAGCATTGTTAGTGTCCTACACATGCCAAGGATCTCTAAGATTGATTTGTGTGTGAATATTAAAGAAGTTTGCGGAAAAAATTTACAATGATCAGATGTTGGATTTCAAAAATCTTTGAATGTAGATAAAGCTCCAAGCTTTCTTTGAGTGAATCCAACCCAAGGGTGAGTTTCCCAATCACCTCACAATACTCCTTAAGTGCTAGCTTGTTTGATTTTTGAAGAAAAATCAAAGGAATAGGAGAAGCATGCATTCAGCAATAGCAAGGTGAGAAGATAGAGTTTTTGTTTTTGTTTTTTTGTATTTTGTTTTCTAAAAACCATTACCAAAAATATGCCTTGCAAAAAGTGGTATATCATTTCCAAAAAGAAAAAGCAAAGTCAAAGTGTGTTGGAGGGAAAAATGGTTAAATGCCCTCAACCACTTTCATCACTCATGTAGACATTTGATGTAAGTTGGTGGGCCCCACCTCTTAAATTCAAAATTCATGTGGCTTGCTCAACACACTTCGGGCTCGGGTTCATTTAATCCAATTAAAGGAATTTTCCGTCGCGACGTAATTAAATCCAATTTAATTAAATAATAATGCCTAGCAAAATTATTACAAAAGTCGCTTGCGAATTAATTCCAAATTAATTTGTTCGCCCGAATTAAAATCCAATTTTAATTCTGCTTTGAAATCCGATTTCAATTAATATATCCAATATTTTATTTAATCGATTAATTCCAAATTAATCGCGTTCTCTCTCTTCTATTAGAATTTTATCCCAGATAAATTCTTGCAGCAATTAATCCCAGATTAATTTTCTCTCTCTTTTAATAATCCTAGATTAATTCTGTTCGAGTCAAAAGTCATTGGTGAATCTTTGGGAAGCGACCCAAGAGATCCCTGGATATGTTGGCAGTAAATCTGGTTGTAGGACTATCTGAACACGTGCGTACCCCGTACCATTTTCTTACCGATTTATAAGACATGGTTGGCTTCTAGCAAAACACCGTGCCTACCCAATTCTCCAGAAATATTCAACAAAAAATATATAATCTATATCAGGAATAGTATATGTGGACACTACATTTTTGCATAAAGCCCAATGATGAGCCTCGTATGGAGGCACTACCCGATAAATTACAGAAGTCGCGGGAAACGGACCTCATAAGGGAAAAATCAAGAAAATTTTAATACATCGTCAATTTTAATTCATTTGTTTAGCCTCGGGTTTGCTGGGTTGATCTCTGTTTTAAATGTTAGCCTCGTTCCAAAACCCCTGCAACCTACAAAAGCCCACATGCCCATACGCACCCATCCAAAACCCATGCAAACCATGCAACCCACAAAGGGCTACACGCCAAAGCCCACATCATAAAACCCAAGCCCAATCCAAAATATTCATATCACATGTAACACATGCCAATCCCCACCAAAATTACACAAATTTCTTTCCCTAAATAAAATAATAAAATACACCCCTTAATTACATGATTTATTTCCTTATTTTGAAAACCCATGCACAACCCTAACCCTAGCACACCATTATATGAAGAACACAAAACCAACCCTAATTTCCTCTCTCCTTCCTTCTGAATCCTCTCTCTCTCTCTCGCCCTCAACCAAAAAAATAATAAACCATAATCACACACTCTCTCTCCACTCTCCGATCCCATCTCTCTCGGCTTCTCTCAATATTCTATCCTCTCTCACATCAAGCCACACATACAACCCTCCCTTTTACACAACCACTCGGCAAACCGTAAACCACACAGTTTCCTCTCTCTTCACGCACTCTCTCTTCTCTCGCCTCTCTCCTCTTCTTCTCTATAACTCGGCAATCACAAAACCTAACCCTAAAGAGTTACACACGGCAAGGTAAAGCAATCAGCCCACGACCGAATCAAAAACCATAAAAAAGTCAAGACATAGGCAACAATATCATTCTCTCATCAACTGACACGTATAGACAAACAAAAATAGAAGCCCCATTCACAAATAATAAACACAAAAAACACAAGAAGCCAAAGAACCAGCCCATAGCACCAACTCAAAAAAAACCAATAACCAAAGCCACTGACCGAATGAAGCAACAAACAAAACCGACAACAAACTAACAAACAAAAGGACAACCCTAAAGCCTTTCACTCACGTAAACAGCAACAAAAATAAGGCCAACCACGTGAACCCAATACCCCTCCAACCGACACTTCAAGCCAAATACCAAACCGACAAAACAGTCCCCTATATCACCGAAATTCACTCATAAAATAGTTCCCTATATCACCGAAATTCACTCACAAAACAGTCCCATATATTACCGAAAATCAACTCACAAAATAGTCCCTAAAATCACCATAAACAAGTCCAAAAATCGGCACATGAACCACCAAAAATAGTAGCCTAAAACCAGTGAAATAACCACCGAGAATAACCCTTAAACTGCAGTCCAAACAGCACAGAATACAGAGAAATCAGCGGCTCAAAACAGCAAAACGGTGAATAAAATATTGAGTAGGAAACCAGAAAAGTGACGGAGCATTAACCCTTCCGGTGACGGTGTAACGCACTTCCGAGAAGCGACTTAAAAGGTAAGACCTGATGGCACCCTTTATTATATTTTATTTTATCATCCTGGAAACGGCATGTTTGGTTGGACGTGCAATACGTCCAACCAGGTATGCGAAGTCCTAAATTGAAAACGACCAAATTCTTTGGTCACATATTTATTATTCCGCATTTATTTCGTATTATTAGTCTCATTATTTCACATTTTACTATTATTTATTTATCTTTTCGGTTATTTATTATTATCCCCTCACATGTATTATTATATTTCACGTTCATTTTTATTTGCAATGGGTTAATGATCGGGTGCTATCTCTTGCGATATATCGGATGGAAACCCAGACATAAATTCTGTAGCCGAATCCGAATGGACTATAGTGCGGTCTGTACTTGGGATACAACTCTATGTACCTTTTGATAAACATTCACACACGTGTTTCATTTTTTTTATTTAATTTTTGTTCATTCATTGTTTGTTTATTATTCCGTTTTTTACTTTTCTCATGTTATTTCATTATGCATCGTTATTTAGTGTGCATGGGCTAATTACGTCGGATTAAAGGTCCCCCCATCCAAGGGAAATGCCTACGGGCAGCCTTTACCGCAATATTTTGCCGCGCTGGATGAGGTACGCTTGGTTGGATGTGAAATACATCTAATCGGGCATACAAGGTCCCATATAGATGTCGGCATTGGTCGCATCTCTTTTATTATTCTCTATTTACTTTCTGTGTGTTATTGTTTGATTTATTTATGTATTCCTATTTAGTGCGCATGGGCATAATTACGCTGGATTAAAGGTCCTCCATTTGAGGGAAATGCCTAAAGGCTACCTTTACCACGATGTTTTGCCGCGCTGGACAAGATATACTTGATTGAATATGAAATACGTTCAATCGGGCATACGAGGTCCCATATAGATGTCGGCTTTGGTCGCATCTCTTTTATTATTCCGTTATTTACTTTCTGCATGTTATTGCTTGATTTATTTATGCATTGTTATTTAGTGCGCATGGGCTAACTACGTTGGATTAAAGGTCCCCCATTTGAGGGAAATGCCTAAAGGCTACCTTTACCACGATGTTTTGCCGCGCCGTATGAAGTATACTTGATTGAATGTGAAATACGTTCAATCGAGCATACGAGGTCCCATATAGATGTCGGCCTTAGTCGCATCTCTTTTATTATTCTGTTATTTACTTTCTGCGTGTTATTGCTTGATTTACTTATGCATTGTTATCTAGTGCGCATAGGCTAATCACGTTGGATTAAAGATCCCCCATTTGAGGGAAATGCCTAAGGGCAGCCTTACCATGATATTTTGCCGCGCCGGATGAGATACGCTTGGTTGGATGTGAAATATGTCCAATCGGGTATACGAGGTCCCACATAGATGTCGGCCAAATCTCTCGGTCGCATCTCTTTTATCATTTCGTTATTCGTTTCTTATTGTTTCTTTATTTATTTTTACATAGTGTCAATGCTGGAATGTTGCCTTTCATGGTATATCAGACGGAAACCTAGACATAAATTCCGTAACCGAATCTGAATGGATGGTAGTGCGGTCTGTACTTGGGATACAACTCCACGTACCGCTTGAAAAACATTCACGCACGTGTTTATGTCATTTTAGATACCACTTTGGTAATCTTCGTTCGAACGCTTTTCTGAACGCTACTCGAACACATGCATTCTGTTTTACCATACATCATATCCCGTACCGTTCGAATGCGTTTCCGAACGCTACACGAATGCACATACAGTGAACAAACTTCTTTTTATCATATTTTATGCATGTTTGCCTCTTTGGTCATTTCTTTTACATTACGCACTTATTCATTTCTCTTTATTATTAACGCATTTACTGTTATTATTTATTTACATTTTCGCACTTCTTTGTTTAATATGTTTATGGAATTATGTATTTGCCTTCATTTTTATTTACGTTTATGGGTGTGCAAACTTGTGTGTTGATTACATTATCTTGCATGTGTTGCATAAGACTTGGTTATATTATTGCATAATCATTTCATTACAATTGGCATAAGTAAGGGACCATTCCAAACCCAACGGTTTGAGGTCTTCCCTTGCGAGGGGTGAGTGCGGCCTTAAATCATTTCCCAGTTCACACTGGGTGGCAACTCCATTTATCTCCGGTTTAGTCCCCCGCGGGCTACTCCGTACTCCCAACGGGCCGTGAGCCCGAACAGCATCGCCGTACCTCTGTGCCTGTTCCCACAGTCTGGCGACTCCACTAGGATAGAGAATCGGCCCCGAAATAATGCCTTGTAATGTCTGTGGTTTTTGCTAATTAACCTAGTCTGATATATTTTGCATACCCTTTCTTACCTTGATGGCATCATGTATCGTGAAGTCATTTTCGCTCGAAGTGGCGGATTTTTAAATGGTATCATCACTCGTTGGCACGTACCTTAGGGTATAAAAAAGGTGCGCTCACTTGGTCGCTCGAACCCTTGAGTGGGGAGACCTAGTTGTGGGTAACCCTTCGCCAGCGGTAGCCTTTATCTATACTCATATAATCCCGCTTGTGAACCATAGTTGTATGATCTATAGAAGCCACCATTTTATGCTTGTGTTTGGGACCATCATCATTTGGATCTAGTTGGACTTCTCGTCATAAGATACGAACTTGTTGGGCCATTTAAACTGGGACGAGTTTATGTCTTATGAAGATTGGGCCAAAAGTTTTCAAAATGCCAATGGGCCACTTTATGTTTGGGCCCCCTATCATTTGAAGTTGTTCAGTCACCTTATTGCAAAAGTGTAAACATGTTGGGCCTTTTTCAACTGGGACAAGTTTGTACCTCGCGATAATAAGATTGAATGCTTTGAAATGATAATGGGCCAACTTGTATGAAAACCTTGATGGGCTTAGAAAATCTAATCATGATCCAAATATGCCAGAAGCATGAGTCCGATATCCGCACTGGCTTTCATCCAAAAAAGGATGCGCCTTGTTATGACATATTTGTATACTTTTGGATATCTCCAAGAACATCCCTGTAGGCATTGTATTTTTGCGTGTGAAACCTAATGATGAGTCTCATTTGGAGGCACTACCTTTTGAGTCACGGAAGCCGCGGGAAACGGATATCGGAAGGGGAAATTCAGAATAAACAAGGTTCACTGTTTTCGTTCGTGCTGCGTTCATGTATACGTTCGAACGCCAAACAGATTACGGGCGTTCGTGTCGCGTTCGAGGAAGAGTTCGAACGGTGTTGGTAATTCTGGTTTTGCAGCTAGCCTCACACACAAGCCCAATTAACCCACCAAAGCCCATAAAACACATCCCAATTAATAAAACACATCCCAATTAATAAAACACATGTGAAATTAAATTAAATCTTAATTAAATTAAACATTGAATTAAATAAAATATTAAACCATTTACCAATTAAATAAAACACAAAATATAATCATACCTAATAAAGATGAATTAAATATATTAACTTCCTAACTAAACAAATCACATACTAAATTAAAAAGATGTCATGCCTAATTAAAATCAATCATAACAAATTAAAGATATTGACTTCCTATTCTAGCCAAGATTTGTCCCCCCCCCCCAATCTTTGACTTTCCTTGCTCAAACACCAAATCAAATCTCTTTTTAATGCCAAAATCCCTTCCTTGTGAGACAAGGTGAAGCCCTAGCCCTTCTCTATATAAACAACCTCTAACCAAGACATGCACTCCCCTAGCTCATACACATAACATACACACAACTCACACAAATCATAAGAGAAAAGAAAATAACCCCAAGCATTCACATTA